>SZWC01001649.1:169771-191210 GCA_023375785.1 Penium margaritaceum
TGTGTTTCTGACCACTGTGTTTATGACCACTGTGTTTCTAACCACTGTGTTCTGACCACTGTGTTTCTGACCAGTGTATTCTGACCACTGTGTTTCTGACCACGGTGTTTCTGACCACTGTGTTTCTGACCAGTGTGTTTCTGACCATTGTGCTTCTGACAAGTGTGTTTATGACCATTGTGTTTCTGCGCGCTGTGTTTCTGACCACTGTGTCTCTGACCACTGTGTTTTTTACCACTGTGTTTCTGACCACTGTTTTTCTGACCACTGTGTTTCTGATCACTGTGTTTCTGACCAGTGTGTTTCTGACCAGTGTGTTTCTGACCACCGTGTTTCTGGTCACTGTGATTCTGAACAGTGTGTTTCTGACCAGAGTGTTTATGACCAGTGTTTTTCTGACCAGGGTGATTCTACCACTGTGTTTCTGACCACTGTGTTTCTGACTAGTGTGTTTCTGACCACTGTGTTTCTGACCAGTGTGTTTCTCACCACCGTGCTTCTGACCACTGTGTTTCTGACCAGTGTGTTTCTGACCACTGTGTTTGCGACCAGTGTGTTTCTGACCACTGTGTTTCTGACCACTGTGTTTCTGACCAGCGTGTTTCTGACCACTGTGTTTCTGACAAGTGTGTTTTTGACCAGTTTGTTTCTGACCACTTTGTTTTTGACCAATGTGTTTCTGACCAGTGTGTTTATGACCAGTGTGTTACTTACAACCGTGTATCTGACCACTCCATTTCAGACCACTGTGTTTCTTACCACTGTTTTTCTGACCAGTGTGTTTCTGACCACTGTGTTTCTGACCAGTGTGTTTCTGGCCAGTGTGTTTCTGACCAATGTGTTTCTGACCAGTGTGTTTCTGACCACTGTGTTTCTGACCAGTGTGTTTCTGACCAATGTGTTTCTGACCAGTGTGTTTCTGACCACTGTGTTTCTGACCAGTGTGTTTCTGACCACTGTGTTTATGACCTCTGTGTTTCTGACACTGTCTTTATGACCACTGTGTTTATGACCAGTTTGTTTCTGACCACTGTATTTCTGACCAGTGTATTTCTGACCACTGTGTTTCTGACCACTGTGTTTCTGACCACTGTGTTTTGACCAGTGTATTTCTGACCACTGTGTTTCTGACCAGTGTGTTTGTGGCCAGTGTGTTTCTGACCACTGTGTTTCTGACCAGTGTGTTTCTGACCACTGCGTTTCTGACCAGTGTGTTTCTGACCACTGTGTTTATGACCACTGTGTTTCTGACCACTGTGTTTATGACCACTGTGTTTCTAACCACTGTGTTTCTGACCACTGTGTTTCTGACCAGTGTATTCTGACCACTGTGTTTCTGACCACGGTGTTTCTGAACAGTGTGTTTCTGACCACTGTGTTTCTGACAAGTGTGTTTCTGACCATTGTGTTTCTGCGCGCTGTGTTTCTGACCACTGTGTCTCTGACCACTGTGTTTCTGACCACTGTGTTTCTGACCACTGTGTTTCTGACCACTGTGTTTCTGATCACTGTGTTTCTGACCAGTGTGTTTCTGACCAGTGTGTTTCTGACCACCGTGTTTCTGGTCACTGTGATTCTGACCAGTGGGTTTCTGACCAGTGTGTTTATGACCAGTGGTTTTCTGACCAGAGTGATTCTACCACTGTGTTTCTGACCACTGTGTTTCTGACCAGTGTGCTTCTGACCACTGTGTTTCAGACCAGTGTGTTTCTGACCACCGTGTTTCTGACCAGTGTGTTTTTGACAACTGTGTTTCTGACCACTGTGTTTGCGACCAGTGTGTTTCTGACCACTGTGTTTCTGACCAGTGTGTTTTTGACCAGTTTGTTTCTGACCACTTTGTTTTTGACCAATGTGTTTCTGACCAGTGTGTTTCTGACCAGTGTGTTTCTTACAACCGTGTATCTGACCAGTCCATTTCAGACCACTGTGTTTCTTACCACTGTGTTTCTGACCAGTGTGTTTCTGACCACTGTGTTTCTGACCAGTGTGTTTCTGGCCAGTGTGTTTCTGACCAATGTGTTTCTGACCAGTGTGTTTCTGACCACTGTGTTTCTGACCAGTGTGTTTCTGACCAATGTGTTTCTGACCAGTGTGTTTCTGACCACTGTGTTTCTGACCAGTGTGTTTCTGACCACTGTGTTTATGACCTCTGTGTTTCTGACACTGTCTTTATGACCACTGTGTTTATGACTAGTGTGTTTCTGACCACTGTATTTCTGACCAGTGTATTTCTGACCACTGTGTTTCTGACCACTGTGTTTCTGACCACTGTGTTTTGACCAGTGTGTTTCTGACCACTGTGTTTCTGACCAGTGTGTTTGTGGCCAGTGTGTTTCTGACCACTGTGTTTCTGACCAGTGTGTTTCTGACCAGTGTGTTTCTGACCAGTGTGTTTCTGACCACTGTGTTTATGACCACTGTGTTTCTGACCACTGTGTTTATGACCACTGTGTTTCTGACCACTGTGTTTCTGACCACGGTGTTTCTGACCACTGTGTTTCTAACCACTGTGTTTCTGACCAGTGTATTCTGACCACTGTGTTTCTGACCACGGTGCTTCTGACCACTGTGTTTCTGACCAGTGTGTTTCTGACCACTGTGTTTCTGACCGGTGTGTTTCTGACCATTGTGTTTCTGCGCGCTGTGTTTCTGACCACTGTGTCTCTGACCACTGTGTTTCTGACCACTGTGTTTCTGACCACAGTGTTTCTGACAAGTATTTTTCTGATCACTGTGTTTCTGACCATTGTGTGTTTGACCACTGTGTTTGTGACAAGTGTGTTTCTGACACGTGTGTTTCTGACCACTGTGGTTCTGACCACTGAGTTTCTGACCACTGTGTTTCTGACCACTGTGTTTCTGACCACTGTGTTTCTGACCACTGTAGTTCTGACCACTGTGTTTCTGACCAATGTGTTTCTGACCAGTGTGTTTACGACCAGTGTGTATCTGACCAGTGTGTTTCTGACCACTGTGTTCCTGACTTCTGTGTTTCTGACCAGTTTGTGACTGACCATTGTGTTTGTGACCACTGTGTTTCTGACCACTGTGTTTATTTCCAATGTGTTTCTGACTAGTGTGTTTATGTCCACTGTGTTTCTGGCCACCGTGTTTCTGACCACCGTGTTTATGACCAGTGTGTTTCTGACCACTGTGTTTCTGACCACTGTTTTTCTGACCAGTGTGTTACTGAGCACTGTGTTTCTGACCACTTTGTTTCTGACCACTGTGCTTCTGACCAGTGTGTTTCTGACCAATGTATTTCTGACCGGTATGTTTTTGACCACTGTGTTTCTAACCACTGTGTTTCCAGCAACTGTGTTTCTGACCACTGTGTTTCTGACCACTGTAATCCTGACCACTTTGTTTCTGACCACTGTGTGTCTGACCAGAGTGTGTCTGACCACCCTGTTTCTGACCATTGAGTGTCTGACCAGCGTGTTAGTGACCAGTGTGTTTCTGACCACTGTGTTTATGACCAGTGTTTTTCTGACCAGTGTGTTTCTGACCAGTGTTTTTATAACTAGTGTGTTTCTGACCACTGTGTTTCTGAGAAGTGTGTTTCTGAAAACCGTGTCTCTGACCACTGTGTTGCTGGTCACTGTGTTTCTGACCAGTGTGTTTCTGACGTGTGTGTTTATGACCAATGTTTTTCTGACCAGAGTGATTCTACCACTTTGTTTCGGACCACTGTGTTCCTGACCAGTGTGTTTCTCACCACTGTGTTTCTGACCAGTGTGTTTCTGACCACCGTGCTTCTGACCACTGTGTTTCTGACCAGTGTGTTTCTGACCACCGTGTTTTTGACCAGTGTGTTTCTGACAACTGTGTTTCTGACCACTGTGTTTCCGACCAGTCTCGTTCTGACCACTGTGTTTCTGACCACTGTGTTTCTGACTAGCGTGTTTCTGACCACAGTGTTTGTGACAAGTGTGTTTCTGACCAGTTTGTTTCTGACCACTTTGCTTTTGACCAAATGTGTTTCTGACCACTGTGTTTCTGAACAGTGTGTTTCTGACAACTTTGTTTATGACCACTCCATTTCAGACCACTGTGTTTCTGACCCATGTGTTTCTGACCAGTGTGTTTCTGACCACTGTGTTTCTGACCAGTGTGTTTCTGGCTAGGGTGTTTCCGACCACTTGTTTTTCTGACCAATGTGTTTCTGACCACTGTGTTTATGACCAGTGTGTTTATGACCACTGTTTTTATGACCACTGTGTTTCTGACCACTGTCTTTATGACCACTGTGTTTTTGACCAGTGTATTTATGACCACTGTGTTTCTGACCACTGTGTTTCTGACCACTGTGTTTCTGACCAGTGTGTTTCTGACCACTGTGTTTCTGACCTGTGTGTTTCTGGCCAGTGCGTTTCTGACCACTGTTTTTCTGACCAGTGTGTTTCTGACCACTGTGTTTCTGACCAGTGTGTTTTTGACCACGGTGTTTATGACCATTGTGTTTCTGACCACTGTGTTTATGACCACTGTGTTTCTGACCACTGTGTTTCTGACCACTGTGTTTCTGACCACTGTGTTTCTGACCACTGTGTTTCTGACCACTGTGTTTCTGACCACTGTGTTTCTGACCACTGTGTTTCTGACCACTGTGTTTCTGACCACTGTGTTTCTGACCACTGTGTTTCTGACCAGTGTGTTTCTGACCATTGTGTTTCTGACCGCTGTGTTTCTGACCACTGTGTCTCAGACCACTGTGTTTCTGACCATTGTGTTTCTGACCACTGTCTTTGTAACCAGTGTGTTTCTGAAAGGTGTTTTTCTGATCACTGTGTTTCTGACCATCATGTGTTTGACTACTGTGTTCATGACAAGTGTGTTTCTGACACGTGTGTTTCTGACCACTGTGTTTCTGACCACTGAGTTTCTGACCACTGTGTTTCTGACCACTGTGTTTCTGACCACTATAGTTCTGGCCACAGTGTTTCTGACCACTGTGTTTCTGACCAGTGTGTTTCTGACCACTGTGTATCTGACCAGTGTGTTTCTGACCACTGTGTTTCTGACCACTGTGTTTCTGACCACTGTGTTTCTGACCAGTGTGTTACTGACCAGTGTGTTTCTGACCACTGTGTTTCTGACCACTGTGATTATAACCAATGTGTTTCTGACCAGTGTGTTTCTGACCACTGTGTTTCTGACCACTGTGTTTCTGACCACTGTGTTTCTGACCAGTGTGTTACTGACCAGTGTGTTTCTGACCACTGTGTTTCTGACCACTGTGATTATAACCAATGTGTTTCTGACCAGTGTGTTTCTGACTACTGTGTTTCTGGCCACTGTGTTTTTGACCACCGTGTTTATGACCAGTGTGTTTCCGACCACTGTGTTTCTGACCACTGTGTTTCTGACCAGTGTGTTTCTGACCACTGTGTTTCTGATCACTTTGTTTTTTACCACTGTGCTTCTGACCAGTGTGTTTCTGACCAATGTGTTTCTGACCGGTGTGTTTCTGACCACTGTGTTTCTGACCACTGTGTTTCCAACAACTGTGTTTCTGACCAGTGTGTTTCTGACCAATGTGTTTCTGACCGGTGTGTTTCTGACCACTGTGTTTCTGACCACTGTGTTTCCAACAACTGTGTTTCTGACCACTGTGTTTCTGACCACTGTAATCCTGACTACTGTGTTTCTTACCACAGTGTTTCTGACCAGAGTGTGTCTGACCACCGTGTTTATGACCAGTGTGTTTCTGACCATCGTGTTTCTGACCAGCGTGTTAGTGACCAGTGTGTTTCTGACCACTGTGTTTCTGATCACTGTGTTTATGTCCAGTGTTTTTCTGACCAGTGTGTTTCTGACCAGTGTGTTCCTAACCAGTGTGTTTCTGACCAGTGTGTTTTTGACCAGTGTGTTTCTGACAAATGTGATTCTGACCAGTGTGTTTCTGACCAGTGTGTTTATGACCACTGTGTTTCTGTTCAGTGTGTTTCTTACCACTGTGTTTCTGACCAGTGTGTTTCTGACCACTGAGTTTCTGACCACTGAGTTTCTGACCACTGTGTTTCTGACCACTGTGTTTCTGACATATGTGTTTCTGGCCACTGCGTTTCTGACCAGTGTGTTTCTGACCACTGTGTTTCTGGTCACTGTGTTTCTGACCAGTGTGTTTCTGACCACTGAGTTTCTGACCACTGAGTTTCTGACCACTGTGTTTCTGACCACTGTGTTTCTGACATATGTGTTTCTGGCCACTGCGTTTCTGACCAGTGTGTTTCTGACCACTGTGTTTCTGTTCAGTGTGTTTCTGACCACCGTGTTTCTGACCAGTGTGTTTCTGACATATGTGTTTCTGGCCACTGCGTTTCTGACCAGTGTGTTTCTGACCACTGTGTTTCTGACCAGTGTGTTTCTGACCACAGTGTTTCTGACAACTGTGTTTCTGAACAGTGTGATGTGACCACTGTTTCTGACCAGTGTGTTTCTGACCAGTGTGTTTCTGACCAGTGTTTTCCTGACCACCGTGTTTCTGACCAGTGTGTTTCTGGGACTATGTTTATGACCAGTTTGTTTCCGACCAGTGTATTTCTGACCACTGTGTTTCTGATCACTGTGTTTGTGACCAGTGTGTTTCTGACCAGTGTGTTTCTGACCACTGTGTTTCTGGTCACTGTGTTTCTGACCAGTGTGTTTCTGACCAGTGTGTTTATGACCAGTGTTTTCCTGACCAGAGTGAGTCTACCACTGTGCTTTTGACCACTGTGGTTCTGACTAGTGTGTTTCTGACCACTGTGTTTCTGACCAGTGTGTTTCTGACCAGTGTGTTTCTGACCAGTGTGTTTCTGACCAGTGTGTTTCTGACCACTGTGTTTCTGACCTCTGTGTTTCTGGCCACAGTGTTTCTGACCAGTGTGTCTCTTACCAGTGTGTTTGTGACCAGAGTGGATCTGACCACTGTGTTTCAGACCAGTGTGTTTCACACTACTGTGTTTCTGACCAGTGTGTTTCTGACCAGTGTATTCTGAACCACTGCGTTTCTGACCAGTGTGTTTCTGACAACTGTGTTCCTGACCACCGTGTTTCTGACCACTGTGTTTCTGAACAGTGTGTTCCTGACCAGTGTGTTTCTGACCATTTTGTTTCTGGCCACTGTGTTTCTGACCACTGTGTTTCTGACCACTGTGTTTCTGACCAGTGTGTTTCTGACCAGTTTGTTTCTGACTAGTGTGTTTCTGACCGATGTGTTTCTGACCACTGTGTTTCTGACCAGTGTATTTCTGACCACTGTGTTTCTGTCAACTGTGGTTTTGACCACTGTGTTTCTGACCAGTGTGTTTCTGACCACTATGTTTCTGACCGGTGTGTTTCTGACCACTGTGTTTCTAACCACTGTGTTTCAGACCACTGTGTTTCTGACAACTGTGTTTATGACCAATGTGTTTCTAACCACTGTGTTTCTGACCATTGTATTTATGATCTGTGTGTTTCTGACCACTGTGTTTCTGACCACTGTGTTTCTGACGAGTGTGTTTCTGACCACTGTGTTTCTGACCATTGTGTTTTTGACCAGTGTGTCTTTCACCAGTGTGTTTCTGACAACTGTGTTTATGGCCACTGTGTCTCTGACCACTGTGATTCTGACCACTGTGTTTGATACCACCGTGTTTCTGATCAGTGTGTTTTTGACCATTGTGTTTCTGACCATTGTGTTTCTGACCACTGTGTTTCTGACCAGTATGTTTCTTACCAGTGTATTTCTGACCAGTGTGTTTCTGACCACTGTGTTTCTGACAACCGATTCTCTGACCAGTGTGTTTGTAGCCACTGTGTTTCTGACCAGGGTGTTTCTGACCACTGTGTTTATGACCATTGTGTTTATGACCAGTGTGTTTATGACCACTGTGTTCTGACCAGTGTGTTTCTGAGCACTTTGTTTCCAACCAGTGCGTTTCTGACCACTGTGTTTCTGACCAATGTGTTTCTGACCAATGTGGTTCTGACCACTGTGTTTCTGACCACTGTGTTTCTGACCAGTTTGGTTTTGACCAGTGTGTTTCTCACCACTATGTTTCTGATTACTTTGTGTCTGACCAGTCTGTTTCTGACCAGTGTGTTTCTGACCAGTGTGTTCTTGGCAAGCGTGTTTCTGACCACTGTGTTTCTGACCAGTGTGTTTCTGACCATTGTGTTTCTGACTGCTGTCTTTCTAACCACTGTGTTTCTGACCACTGTGTTTCTGACCACTGTGTTTCTGACCAGTGTGTTTCTGACCTGTGTGTCTCTGAGCACTGTGCTTCTAACCACTATGTTTCTGACCAGTTTGGTTTTGACCAGTGTGTTTCTCACCACTATGTTTCTGATTACTTTGTGTCTGACCAGTCTGTTTCTGACCAGTGTGTTTCTGACCACTGTGTTTCTGATCACTCTGTTTCTGACCAGTGTGTTTTTTACCAGTGTGTTTATGACCAGTGTGTTTCCGACCAGAGTGTTTCTACCACAGTGCTTCTGACCACTGTGTTTCTGATCAGTTTGTTTCTGACCACTGTGTTTTTGACCACTGTGTTCCTGACCAGTGTGTTTCTGACCAGTGTGTTTCTGACCAGTGTGTTTCTGACCACTGTGTTTCTGACCATTGTGTTTCTGACCAGTGTGTTCGAACAACTGTGTTTCTGACCACTGTGTTTCCAACCAGTGTGTTTCTGACCACAGTGTTTCTGACCGGCGTGTTTCTGACCACTGTGTTTCTGACCACTGTGTTTCTGACCAGTTTGTTTCTGACCACTGTGTTTTTGACCAATGTGTTTCTGACCAGTGTGTTTCTTACTAGTGTGTTTCTGACCACCGTGTATCTGACCAGTGTGTTTCAGACCACTGTGTTTCTGACCACTGTGTTTCTGACCACTGTGTTTCTGACCAGTGTGTTTCTTACTAGTGTGTTTCTGACCACCGTGTATCTGACCAGTGTGTTTCAGACCACTGTGTTTCTGACCACTGTGTTTCTGACCACTGTGTTTCTGACCACTGTGTTCCCGACCACTGTGTTTCTGACCAGTGTGTTTCTGACCACAGTGTTTCTGACCACTGAGTTTCTGACCACTGTGTTTCTGACCACTGTGTTTCTGACCACTGTGTATCTCACCACTGTAATTCCGACCAGTGTGTTTCTGACCACTGTGTTTCTGACCAGGGTGTTTCTGACCACTGTGTTTCTGACCAGTGTGTTTCTGACCACTGTGTTTCTGACCACTGTGTTTCTGACCAATGTGTTTCTGACCAATGTGGTTCTGACCACTGTGTTCCTGACCACTGTGTTTCTGACCAATGTGTTTCTGACCAATGTGGTTCTGACCACTGTGTTCCTGACCACTGTGTTTCTCACCAGTGTGTTTATGACCAGTGTGTTTCTGACCAGTGTGTTTCTGACCACTGTGTTCATGAGAAAAGTGTTTATGGCCATTGTGTTTCTGACCACTGTGTTTCAAACCAGTGTGTTTCTGACCCCTCTCTTTCTGACCGGTGTGTTTCTGACCACTGTGCTTCAAACCAATGTGTTTCGGACCACTGTGTTTCTGACCAGTGTGTTTGTGACCAGCATGTTTCTTACCACTGTGTTTCTGACTGCTGTGCTTCTGACCACTGTGTTTATGATCACTGTGATTCTGACCACTGTGTGTCTGACGAGTGTGTTTCTGACCAGTGTGTTTCTGACCAGTGTGTTTCTGACCAGTGTGTTTCTGTCGAATGTGTTTCTGACCACTGTGTTTCTGACCAGCGTGATTTCGACCAGTGTACTTCTGACTTCTGTGTTTCTGACCACTGTGTTTCGGACCACTGTGTTTCTGACCACTGTGTTTCTGACCACTATGTTTCCGACCATTGTGTTCCTGACCACGGTGTTTCTGACCAGTGTGTTTCTGACCAGTGTGTTCCCGAACACTGTGTTTCCGACCACTGTGTTTCTGACCACAGTGATTCTGACCACTGTGTTTGTGACCACTGTGTTTTTTACCACCGTGTTTATGACCAGTGTGTTTCCGACCACTGTGTTTCTGACCACTGTGTTTCTGACCAGTGTGTTTCTGACCACTGTGTTTCTGACCACTTTGTTTTTGACCACTGTGCTTCTGACCAGTGTGTTTGTGACCAATGTGTTTCTGACCGGTGTGTTTCTGACCACTGTGTTTCTGACCACTGTGTTTCCAACAACTGTGTTTCTGACCACTGTGTTTCTGACCACTGTAATCCTGACCACTGTGTTTCTTACCACTGTGTTTCTGACCAGGGTGTTTCTGACCACTGTGTTTCTGACCAGGGTGTTTCTGACCACCGTGTTTCTGACCACTGTGTTTCTGACCAGGGTGTTTCTGACCACCGTGTTTCTGACCACTGTGTTTCTGACCAGGGTGTTTCTGACCACCGTGTTTCTGACCACTGTGTTTCTGACCAGGGTGTTTCTGACCACCGTGTTTCTGACCACTGTGTTTCTGACCAGGGTGTTTCTGACCACCGTGTTTCTGACCACTGTGTTTCTGACCAGGGTGTTTCTGACCACCGTGTTTCTGACCACTGTGTTTCTGACCAGGGTGTTTCTGACCACCGTGTTTCTGACCACTGTGTTTCTGACCAGGGTGTTTCTGACCACCGTGTTTCTGACCACTGTGTTTCTGACCAGGGTGTTTCTGACCACCGTGTTTCTGACCACTGTGTTTCTGACCAGGGTGTTTCTGACCACCGTGTTTCTGACCACTGTGTTTCTGACCAGTGTGTTTCTGACCACTGTGTTTCTGTCCAATGTGTTTCTGACCAGTGTATTTTTGACCACTGGATTTCTGACCAGTGTATTTATGAACACTGTGTTTCTGACGACTGTGTTTCTGACCACCGTGTTTCTGACCAGTGTGTTTCTGACCAGTGTGTTTCTGACCAGTGTGTTTCTGACAAATGTGATTCTGACCAGTGTGTTTCTGACCAGTGTGTTTATGACCACTGTGTTTCTGACCAGTGTGTTTCTGACCAGTGTGTTTCTGACCAGTGTGTTTCTGACAAATGTGATTCTGACCAGTGTGTTTCTGACCAGTGTGTTTATGACCACTGTGTTTCTGTTCAGTGTGTTCCTTACCACCGTGTTTCTGACCAGTATGTTTCTGACATATGTGTTTCTGGCCACTGTGTTTCTGACCAGTGTGTTTCTGACCACTGTGTTTCTGACCAGTGTGTTTCTGACCACAGTGTTTCCGACAACTGTGTTTCTGAACAGTGTGTTGTGACCACTGTTTCTGACCAGTGTGTTTCTGACTACAGTGTTTCTGACCAGTGTGTTCCCGACCACCGTGTTTCTGACCAGTGTGTTTCTCGGACTAAGTTTATGGCCAGTGTGTTTCCGACCACTGTATTTCTGACCACTGTGTTTCTGATCACTGTGTTTGTGTTCAGAGTGTTTCTGACCAGTGTGTTTCTGATCACCGTGTTTTTGGTTATTGTGTTTCTGACCAGTGTGTTTCTGACCAGTGTGTTTATGACCAGTGTTTTCCTGACCAGAGTGATTCTACCACTGTGCTTCTGACCACTGTGGTTCTGACTAGTGTGTTTCTGGCCACTGTGTTTCCGACCAGTGTGTTTCTGACCAGTGTGTTTCTGACCAGTGTGTTTCTGACCAGTGTGTTTCTGACCACTGTGTTTCTGACCACTGTGTTTCTGGTCACTGTGTTTCTGACCAGTGTGTTTCTTACCAGTGTGTTTGTGACCAGAGTGGATCTGACCATTGTGTTTCAGACCACTGTGTTTCACACTACTGTGTTTCTGACCAGTGTGTTTCTGACCAGTGTGTTTCTAACCACTTTGTTTCTGACCAGTGTGTTTCTGACAACTGTGTTTCTGACCACCGTATTTCTGACCACTGTCTTTCTGACCAGTGTGTTCCTGGCCAGTGTGTTTCTGACCATTGTGTTTCTGGCCACTGTGTTTCTGACCACTGTGTTTCTGACCACTGTGTTCCTGACCAGTGTGTTTCTGACCAGTGTGTTTCTGACCAGTGTGCTTCTGACCGATGTGTTTCTGACCACTGTGTTTCTTACCAGTGTATTTCTGACCACTGTGTTTCTGTCAACTGTGGTTTGGACCACTGTGTTTCTGACCAGTGTGTTTCTGACCACTATGTTTCTGACCGGTGTGTTTCTGACCACTGTGTTTCTGACCACTGTGTTTCGGACCACTGTGTTTCTGACAACTGTGTTTCTGACCAGTGTGTTTCTAACCAGTGTGTTTCTGACCACTGTATTTATGATCAGTGTGTTTCTGACCATATGACCACTGACCAGTGTGTTTCTGACCACTGTGTTTCTGACCACTGTGTTTCTGACCAGTGTGTTTCTGACCAGTGTGTTTCTGACCAGTGTGTTTCTGACCACTGTGTTTCTGACCACTGTGTTTCTGACCAGTGTGTCTCTAACCAGTGTGTTTCTGACCACTGTATTTCTAATCAGTGTGTTTCTGACCAGTGTGCTTCTGACCACTGTATTTCTGACCAGTGTGTTTCTGACCACTGTATTTCTGACCAGTGTGTTTCTGACCACTGTGTTTCTGACCACTCTGTTTCTGACCAGTGTGTCTTTCACCAGTGTGTTTCTGACAACTGTGTTTATGGCCACTGTGTCTCTGACCACTGTGATTCTGACCACTGTGTTTAATACCACCGTGTTTCTGATTAGTGTGTTTTTGACCAGTGTGTTTCTGACCACTGTATTTCTAATCAGTGTGTTTCTGACAACCGTGTCTCTGACCACTGTGTTCCTGACCAGTGTGTTTCTTACCAGTGTGTTTCTGACCAGTGTGTTTCTGACCACTGTGTTTCTGACAACTGATTCTCTGACCAGTGTGTTTATAGCCACTGTGTTTCTGACCAGTGTGTTTCTGACCGCTGTGGTTATGACCATTGTGTTTATGACCAGTGTGTTTATGACTACTGTGTTCTGACCAGTGTGTTTCTAAGCACATTGTTTCCAACCAGTGCGTTTCTGACCACTGTGTTTCTGACCACTGTGTTTGTGACCAGTGTGTTTCTGACCACTGTGTTTCTGACCAGTGTGTTTATGATTATTGTGTTTCTGACCGCTGTGTTTCTGGCCACTGTGTTTCAGACCAATGTGTTTCTGACCACTGTGTTTCTGACCACTGAGTTTCTGACCACTGTGTATCTGACCAGTGTGTTTCTGACGACTGTGTTTCTGACCAGTGTGTTTCTGACCACTGTGTTTATGAACACTGTGCTTCTGACCACTGTGTTTATGACCACTGTGTTTCTGACCAGTGTGCTTCTGACCACTGTGTTTATGAACACTGTGCTTCTGACCACTGTGTTTATGACCACTGTGTTTCTGACCAGTGTGCTTCAGACCACCGTGTTTCTGACCAGTGTATTTCTGACCACTGTGTTTCTGATCCTTGTGTTTCTGACCACTGTGGTTCTGACCAGTGTGTTTCTGACCACTGTGTTTCTGACCAGTGTGTTTCTCACCATTGTGTTTCTGACTGCTGTCTTTCTAACCACTATGTTTCTGACCACTGTGTTTCTTACCACTGTGTTTCTGACCAGTGTGTTTCTGACCTGTGTGTTTCTGAGCACTGTGTTTCTGACCACTGTGTTTCTGACCAGTTTGGTTTTGACCAGTGTGTTTCTCACCACTATGTTTCGGATTACTTTGTGTTTGACCAGTCTGTTTCTGACCAGTGTGTTTCTGACCACTGTGTTTCTGATCACTGTGTTTCTGACCAGTGTGTTTCTGACCACTGTGGTTCTGACCACTGTGTTCCTGACCACTGTGTTTCTGACCAATGTGTTTCTGACCACTGTGGTTCTGACCACTGTGTTCCTGACCACTGTGTTTCTGACCAATGTGTTTCTGACCACTGTGGTTCTGACCACTGTGTTCCTGACCACTGTGTTTCTGACCAATGTGTTTCTGACCACTGTGGTTCTGACCACTGTGTTCCTGACCACTGTGTTTCTGACCAATGTGTTTCTGACCACTGTGGTTCTGACCACTGTGTTCCTGACCACTGTGTTTCTGACCAATGTGTTTCTGACCACTGTGGTTCTGACCACTGTGTTCCTGACCACTGTGTTTCTGACCAATGTGTTTCTGACCACTGTGGTTCTGACCACTGTGTTCCTGACCACTGTGTTTCTGACCAATGTGTTTCTGACCACTGTGGTTCTGACCACTGTGTTCCTGACCACTGTGTTTCTGACCAATGTGTGTCTGACCAATGTGGTTCTGACCACTGTGTTCCTGACCACTGTGTTTCTCACCAGTGTGTTTATGACCAGTGTGTTTCTGACCAGTGTGTTTCTGACCACTGTGTTCCTGACTGAAGTGTTTCTGACCATTTTGTTTCTGTCCACTGTGTTTCAAACCAGTGTGTTTCTGACCCCTCTCTTTCTGACCAGTGTGTTTCTGACCACTGTGCTTCCAACCAATGTGTTTCGGACCATTGTGTTTCTGACCAGTGTGTTTATGACCAGCATGTTTCTGACCACTGTGTTTCTGACTGCTGTGCTTCTGACCACTGTGTTTATGATCACTGTGATTCTGACCACTGTGTGTGTGACCAGTGTGTTCCTGACCAGTGTGTTTCTGACCAATGTGTTTCTGACCGCTGTGTTTCTGACCAGCGTGATTTCGACCAGTTAGTTTCTGACCACTGTGTTTCTGACCACTGTGTTTCGGTCCACTGTGTTTCTGACCACTGTGTTTCTGACCACTGTGTTTCTGACCATTGTGTTCCTGACCACTGTGTTTCTGACCAGTGTGTTTCTGACCAGTGTGTTTCCGACCACTGTGTTTCCGACCACTGTGTTTCTGACCACAGTGATTCTGACCACTGTGTTTGTGACCACTGTGTTTCTGACAACTGAGTTTCTGACCAGTGTGTTTCTGACCACTGTGTTTCTGAGCAGTGTGTTTCTGAACAATGTGTTTCTGACCAGTGTGTTTCTGACCACAATGTTGCTGGCCACTGTGTTTTTGACCACTGTGAGTCTGACCAGTGTGTTTGACCCCTGTCTTTCTGACCGGTTTGTTTCTAACCAGTGTGTTTCTGACCACTGCGTTTCCAACAACTGTGTTTGTGACCACTTTGTTTCTGACCACTGTAATCCTGACCACTGTGTTTCTGACCAATGTGTTTCTGACCAGTGTGTTTCATACCAGTGTGTTTCTGACCACTGTGTTTCTGACCAGTGTCTTTCTGACTAGTGTGTTTCTGACCACTGTGTCTCTGACCACTGTGTTTCTGACCATTGTGTTCCTGACCACTGTGTTTCTGACCAGTGTGTTTCAGACCAGTGTGTTTCTGACCGCTGTGTTTCTGACCACTGTGTTTCTGACCACTGTGTTTCTGACCAGTGTGTTTCTGACAAGTATGTTTCTGACCACTGTGTTTCTGACCAGTGTCTTTCTGACTAGTGTGTTTCTGACCACTGTGTCTCTGACCACTGTGTTTCTGTCCAGTGTGTTTCTGACCACTGTGTTTTTGACCACAGTGTTTCTCTCCACTTTGTTTCTGACCACTGTGTTTCTCACCAGGGTGTTCCTGACCACTGTGTTTCTCACCACTGTGTTTCTGACCAGTGTGTTTCTGACCAGTGTGTTTCTGACCAGATTGTTCCTACCCCTGTCTTTCTGATTGCTGTGTTTCTGACCAGTGTGTTTCTGACCACCGAGCTTCTGACAACTGTGTTTCTGACCACTCTGTTTCCGACCAGTGTGTTTCTGACCACTGTGTTTCTGAGCAGTGTTTTTCTGACCACTGTGTTTCTGACCAGTGTGTTTCTGACCACCGTGTTTTTGACCAGTGTGTTTCTGGCCAGTGTGTTTCTGACCACTGTGTTTCTGTTCAGTGTGTTTCTGACCACTGTGTTTCTGACCAGTGTGTTTCTGACCACCGTGTTTCTGACCAGTGTGTTTCTGGCCAGTGTGTTTCTGACCACTGTGCTTCTGTTCAGTGTGTTTCTGACCACTGTGTTTCTGACCAGTGTGTTTCTGACCACTGTGTTTATGACCACTGTGTTTCTGACCACTGTGTTTCTGACCACTGTGTTTCTGACCAGTGTGTTTCTGACCACTGTGTTTATGACCACTGTGTTTCTGACCACTGTGTTTCTGACCACTGTGTTTCTGACCAGTGTGTTTCTGACCACTGTGTTTCTGACCAGTGTATTCTGACCAATGTGTTTCTGACCACGGTGTTTCTGTCCACTGTGTTTCTGACCAGTGTGTTTCTGGCCACTGTGTTTCTGACCAGTGTGTTTCTCACCATTGTGTTTATGACCCCTGTGTTTCTGACCACTGTGTCTCTAACCACTGTGTTTCTGACCACTGTGTTTCTGACCACTGTGTTTTTGACCAATGTGTTTCTGACCAGTGTGTTTCTGACCAGTGTGTTTCCGACAACCGTGTATCTGACCACTCCATTTCAGACCACTGTGTTACTGACCACTGTGTTTGTGACAAGTGTGTTTCTGACCACTGTGTTTCTGACCAGTGTGTTTCTGGCCAGTGTGTTTCTGACCACTGTGTTTCTGACCAGTGTGTTTTTGACCACTGTGTTTCTGACCAGTGTGTTTCTGACTACTGTGTTTTTGACCACTGTGTTTCTGACCACTGTCTTTATGACCACTGTGTTTATTACCAGTGTGTTTCTGACCACTGTGTTTCTGACCAGTGTATTTCTGACCACTGTGTTTCTGACCACTGTGTTTCTGACCACTGTGTTTCGAACCAGTGTGTTTCTGACCACTGTGTTTCTGACCAGTGTGTTTCTGGCCAGTAAGTTTCTGACCACTGTTTCTGACCAGTGTGTTTCTCACCATTGTGTTTCTGACCAGTGTGTTTATGACCACTGTGTTTATGACCACTGTGTTTCTGACCACTGTGTTTATGACCACTGTGTTTCTGACCAGTGTGTTTCTGACCACTGTGTTTCTGACCAGTGTGTTTATGACCACTGTGTTTCTGACCAGTGTGTTTCTGACCACTGTGTTTCTGACCAGTGTATTCTGACCACTGTGTTTCTGACCACGGTGTTTCTGACCACTGTGTTTCTGACCAATGTATTTCTGACCACTGTGTTTCTGACCAGTGTGTTTCTGACTGTTTTCTTTCTGACCGCTGTGTTTCTGACCATTGTGTCTCTCACCACTGTGTTTCTGACCATTGTGTTTCTGACCAGTATGTTTCTGACAAGTCTTTTTCTGATCACCGTGTTTCTGACCAGTGTGTGTCTTACCACTGTGTTTGTGACCAGTGTGTTTCTGACACGTGTGTTTCTGACCACTGTGTTTGTGACCACTGAGTTTCTGACCACTGTGTTTCTGACCACCATGTTTCTGACCACTGTGTTTCTGACCACTGTACTTCTGGCCACTGTGTTTCTGACCACTGTGTTTCTGACCAGTGTGTTTCTGACCACTGTGTTTCTGACTAGTGTGTTTCTGACCAGTGTGTTTCTGACCACTGTGTTTCTGACCAGTATGTTACTGACCACTGTCTTTCTGACCACGGTGTTTCTGACCACTGTGTTTCTGACCAGTGTGTTTCTGACCAGTGTGTTTCTGACCACTGTGTTTCTGACCAGTATGTTACTGACCACTGTCTTTCTGACCACGGTGTTTCTGACCACTGTGTTTCTGACCAGTGTGTTTCTGACCAGTGTGTTTCTGACCAGTGTGTTTCTGACCACTGTGTTTCTGGACACTGTGTTTCTGACCACTGTGTTTCCGACCAGTGTGTTTCTGACAAATGTGTTTCTGACCACTGTGTTTCTGACCAGTATGTTACTGACCACTGTCTTTCTGACCACGGTGTTTCTGACCACTGTGTTTCTGACCAGTGTGTTTCTGACCAGTGTGTTTCTGACCAGTGTGTTTCTGACCAGTGTGTTTCTGACCAGTGTGTTTCTGACCACTGTGTTTCTGGCCACTGTGTTTCTGACCACCGTGTTTCTGACCAGTGTGTTTCTGACCACTGTGTTTCTGACCAGTGTTTTTCTGACCAGTGTGTTACTGACCACTGTCTTTCTGACCACTGTGTTTCTGACCACTGTGTTTCTGACCAGTGTGTTTCTGACCACCGTGTTTCTGACCAGTGTGTTTCTCACCACTATGTTTCTGACCAGCGTGTTAGTGACCAGTGTGTTTCTGACCACTGTGTTTCTGACCACTGTGTTTCTGAACTGTGTGTTTCTGACCAGTGTGTTTCTGACTAGTGTGTTTCTGACCACTGTGTTTCTGACCAGTGTGTTTCAGACCACTTTGTTTCTGACCACTGTGTTTCTGACCAGTGTATTTCTGACCACTGTGTTTCTGACCAGTGTGTTTCTGACCGGAGTATTTCTGACCACTGTATTTCTGACCAGTGTATTCATGAGCACTGTGTTTCTAACCACTGTGTTTCTGACCACCGTATTTCTGACCAGTGTCTTTCTGACCAGTGTGTTTCTGACCAGTGTGTTTCTGACAAATGTGATTCTGACCAGTGTGTTTCTGACCAGTGTGTTTATGACAACTGTGTTTCTGTTCAGTGTGTTTCTTACCACTGTGTTTCTGACCAGCGTGTTTCTGACATATGTGTTTGTGGCCACTGTGTTTCTGACCAGTGTGTTTCTAACCACTGCGTTTCCGACCAGTGTGTTTCTGACCACAGTGTTTCTGACAACTGTGTTTCTGACCAGTGTGTTCCTGACCACTTTTTATGACCACTGTGTTTCTGACCAGTGTGTTCCTGACCACTGTGTTTCTGACCAGTGTGTTTTTGGGACTATGTTTCTGACCAGTGTGTTTCTGACCACTGTGTTTCTGACCACTGTGTTTCTGATCACTGTGTTTCTGACCAGTGAGTTTCTGACCACTGTGTTTCTGATCACTCTGTTTCTGACCAATGTGTTTCTTGCCAGTGTGGTTCTGACCAATGTGTTTCTGACCAGTGTGTTTCTGACCACTGTGTTTCTGACCAGTGTGTTTCTGGCCACTGTTTTTATGACCTCTGTGTTTCTGACACTGTCTTTTTGACCACTGTGTTTATGACCAGTGTGTTTCTGACCACTGTATTTCTGACCAGTGTATTTCTGACCACTGTGTTTCTGACCACTGTGTTTCTGACCACTGTGTTATTGACCAGAGTGTTTCTGACCACTGTGTTTCTGACCAGTGTGTTTCTGGCCAGTGTGTTTCTGACCACTGTGTTTCTGACCAGTGTGTTTCTGACCACTGTGTTTCTGACCAGTGTGTTTCCGAACACTGTGTTTATGACCACTGTGTTTCTGACCACTGTGTTTATGACCGCTGTGTTTCTAACCACTGCGTTTCTGACCACTGTGTTTCTGACCAGTGTATTCTGACCACTGTGTTTCTGACCACGGTGTTTCTGACCACTGTGTTTGTGACAAGTGTGTTTCTGACACGTGTGTTTCAGACCACTGTGTTTCTGACCACTGCGTTTCTGACCACTGTGTTTCTGACCACTGTGTTTCTGACCACTGTGTTTCTGACCACTGTAGTTCTGGCCACTGTGTTTCTGACCACTGTGTTTCCGACCACTGTGTTTCTGGCCAGTTTGCTTCTGACCACTGTGTTTCTGACCATTTTGTTTTTGACCACTGTGCTTCTCACCAGTGTGTTTCTGACCAATGTGTTTCTGACCGGTGTGTTTCTGACCACTGTGTTTCTGACCACTGTGTTTCCAACAACTGTGTTTCTGACCACTGTGTTTCTGACCACTGTAATCCTGACCAATGTGTTTCTTACCACTGTGTTTCTGACCAGTGTGTTTCTAACCAGTGTGTTTCTGACCACTGTGTTTCCAACCACTGTGTTTCTGACCACTGTGTTTCCAACAACTGTGTTTCTGACCACTGTGTTTCTGACCACTGTAATCCTGACCAATGTGTTTCTTACCACTGTGTTTCTGACCAGAGTGTGTCTGACCATCGTGTTTCTGACCAGTGTGTTTCTGACCATCGTGCTTCTGACCAGCGTGTTAGTGACCAGTGTGTTTCTGACCACTGTGTTTCTGATCACTGTGTTTATGTCCAGTGTTATTCTGACCAGTGTGTTTCTGACCAGTGTGTTTCTAACCAGTGTGTTTCTGACCACTGTGTTTCTGAGAAGTGTGTTTCTGACGACCGTGTCTCTGACCACTGTGTTTCTGACCAGTGTGTTTCTGACCACTGTGTTTCTGACCAGTGTGTTTCTGACCACTTTGTGTCTGACCACTGTGTTTCTGACAAGTGTGTTTCTGACCACTGTGTTTGTGTCCAATGTGTTTCTGACCAGTGTATTTTTGACCACTGGATTCCTGACCAGTGTATTTATGAACACTGTGTTTCTGACCACTGTGTTTCTGACCACCGTGTTTCTGACCAGTGTGTTTCTGACCAGTGTGTTTCTGACCAGTGTGTTTCTGACCACTGTGTTTCTGACCACCGTGTTTCTGACCAGTGTGTTTCTGACCAGTGTGTTTCTGACCAGTGTGTTTCTGACAAATGTGATTCTGACCAGTGTGTTTCTGACCAGTGTGTTTATGACAACTGTGTTTCTGTTCAGTGTGTTTCTTACCACCGTGTTTCTGACCAGTGTGTTTCTGACATATGTGTTTCTGGCCACTGCGTTTCTGACAAGTGTGTTTCTGACCACAGTGTTTCTGACCAGTGTCTTTCTGACCACAGTGTTTCTGACAACTGTGTTTCTGAACAGTGTGTTGTGACCACTGTTTCTGACCAGTGTGTTTCTGACCACTGTGTTTCTAACCAGTGTTTTCCTGACCACCGTGTTTTTGACCAGTGTCTTTCTGGGACTATGTTTATGACCAGTGTGTTTCCGACCACTGTATTTCTGACCACTGTGTTTCTGATCACTGTGTTTGTGACCAGTGTGTTTCTGACCAGTGAATTTCTGACCACTGTGTTTCTGGTCACTGTGTTTCTGACCAGTGTGTTTCTGACCAGTGTGTTTATGACCAGTGTTTTCCCGACCAGAGTGATTCTACCACTGTGCTTCTGACCACTGTGGTTCTGACTAGTGTGTTTCTGACCACTATGTTTTTGACCAGTGTGTTTCTGACCAGTGTGTTTCTGACCAGTGTGTTTCTGACCAGTGTGTTTCTGACCACTGTGTTTCTGACCACTTTGTTTCTGGCCACTGTGTTTCTGACCAGTGTGTTTTTGACCAGTGTGTTTGTGACCAGAGTGGTTCTGACCACTGTGTTTCAGACCACTGTGTTTCACACCACTGTGTTTCTGACCAGTGTGTTTCTGACCACTGTGTTTCTAACCACTGCGATTCTGACCAGTGTGTCTCTGACAACTGTGTTTCTGACCACCGTGTTTCTGACCACTGCCTTTCTGACCGGTGTGTTCCTGACCAGTGTGTTTCTGACCATTGTGTTTCTGGCCACTGTGTTTCTGACCACTGTGTTTCTGACCA
>SZWC01001649.1:191271-212849 GCA_023375785.1 Penium margaritaceum
ACCAGTGTGTTTCTGACCACTGTATTTCTGATCAGTGTGTTTCTGACCAGTGTGTTTCTGACCAGTGTGTTTCTGACCACTGCGTTTACGACCACTGTGTTTCTGACCAGTGTGTTTCTTACCAGTGTGTTTCTGACCACTGTATTTCTGATCAGTGTGTTTCTGACCAGTGTGTTTCTGACCATTGTGTTTCTGACCACTGTGTTTCTGACCACCGTGTTTCTGACCAATGTGTTTCTGACCACTGTGTTTCTGACCAGTATGTTTCTTACCAGTGTGTTTCTGACCAGTGTGTTTCTGACCACTGTGTTTCTGACAACTGATTCTCTTACCAGTGTGTTTATAGCCACTGTGTTTCTGACCAGTGTGTTTCTGACCACTGTGTTTATGACCATTGTGTTTATGACCAGCGTATTTATGACCACTGTGTTTCTGACCAGTGTATTTCTGAGCACTTTGTTTCCAACCAGTGCGTTTCTGACCACTGTCTTTCTGACCACTGTGTTTGTGACCAGTGTGTTTCTGACCACTGTGTTTCTGACCAGTGTGTTCATGACCATTGTGTTTCTGACCGCTGTGTTTCTGGCCACTGTGTTTCAGACCAATGTGTTTCTGACCACTGTGTTTCTGACCACTGAGTTTCTGACCACTGTGTATCTGACCAATGTGTTTCTGACGACTGTGTTTCTGACCACTGTGTTTCTGACCACTGAGTTTCTGACCACTGTGTATCTGACCAATGTGTTTCTGACGACTGTGTTTCTGACCAGTGTGTTTCTGACCACTGTGTTTATGAACACTGTGCTTCTGACCACTGTGTTTATGACCACTGTCTTTCTGACCAGTGTGCTTCAGACCACCGTGTTTCTGACCAGTGTATTTCTGACCACTGTGTTTCTGACCAGTGTGTTTCTGACCATTGTGTTTCTGACTGCTGTCTTTCTAACCACTGTGTTTCTGACCACTGTGTTTCTGACCACTGTGTTTCTGACCAGTGTGTTTCTGACCTATGTGTCTCTGAGCATTGTGTTTTTGACCACTGTGTTTCTGACCAATTTAGTTTTTACCAGTGTGATTCTCACCACTATGTTTCAGATTACTTTGTGTCTGACCAGTATGTTTCTGACCAGTGTGTTTCTGACCGCTGTGTTTCTGATCACTGTGTTTCTGACCAGTGTGTTTCTGACCAATGTGTTTATGACCAGTGTGTTTCCGACCAGAGTGTTTCTACCGCAGTGTTTCTGACCATTGTGTTTCTGATCAGTTTGTTTCTGACCACTATGTTTCTGACCACTGTGTTTCTGAGCACTGTGTTTCTGACCAGTGTGTTTCTAGCCAGTGTGTTTCTGACCACTGTGTTTGTGACCACTGTGTTTCTGACCATTGTGTTTCTGACTAGTGTGTTCTGACAACTGTGTTTCTAACCACTGTGTTTCCGACCAGGGTGTTTCTGACCACAGTGTTTCTGACCAGCGTGTTTCTGACCACTGTGTTTCTGACCACTGTGTTTCTGACCAGTTTGTTTCTGACCACTGTGTTTTTGACCAATGTGTTTCTGACCAGTGTGTTTCTTACTAGTGTGTTTCTGACCAACGTGTATCTGACCAGTGTGTTTCATACCACTGTGTTTCTGACCACTGTGTTTCTGACCACTGTGTTTCTGACCACTGTGTTCCTGACCACTGTGTTTCTGACCAGTGTGTTTCTGACCACAGTGTTTCTGACCACTGAGTTTCTGACCACTGTGTTTCTGACCACTGTGTTTCTGACCAGTGTGTTTCTGACCACAGTGTTTCTGACCACTGAGTTTCTGACCACTGTGTTTCTGACCACTGTGTTTCTGACCACTGTGTATCTCACCACTGTACTTCTGGCCAGTGTGTTTCTGACCACTGTGTTTCTGACCAGGGTGTTTCTGACCACTTTGTTTCTGACCACTGTGTTTCTGACCACTGTGTTTCTGACCACTGTGTTTCTGACCAATGTGTTTCTGACCAATGTGGTTCTGACCACTGTGTTCCTGACCACTGTGTTTCTCACCAGTGTGTTTCTGACCAGTGTGTTTCTGACCACAGTGTTTCTGACCAGCGTGTTTCTGACCACTGTGTTTCTGACCAATGTGTTTCTGACCACTGTGGTTCTGACCACTGTGTTTCTGACCAGCGTGATTTCGACCAGTGTGTTTCTGACCACTGTGTTTCCGACCACTGTGTTTCTGACCACAGTGTTTCTGACCAGCGTGTTTCTGACCACTGTGTTTCTGACCAATGTGTTTCTGACCACTGTGGTTCTGACCACTGTGTTTCTGACCAGCGTGATTTCGACCAGTGTGTTTCTGACCACTGTGTTTCCGACCACTGTGTTTCTGACCACAGTGTTTCTGACCAGCGTGTTTCTGACCACTGTGTTTCTGACCAATGTGTTTCTGACCACTGTGGTTCTGACCACTGTGTTTCTGACCAGCGTGATTTCGACCAGTGTGTTTCTGACCACTGTGTTTCCGACCACTGTGTTTCTGACCACAGTGTTTCTGACCAGCGTGTTTCTGACCACTGTGTTTCTGACCAATGTGTTTCTGACCACTGTGGTTCTGACCACTGTGTTTCTGACCAGCGTGATTTCGACCAGTGTGTTTCTGACCACTGTGTTTCCGACCACTGTGTTTCTGACCACAGTGTTTCTGACCAGCGTGTTTCTGACCACTGTGTTTCTGACCAATGTGTTTCTGACCACTGTGGTTCTGACCACTGTGTTTCTGACCAGCGTGATTTCGACCAGTGTGTTTCTGACCACTGTGTTTCCGACCACTGTGTTTCTGACCACAGTGATTCTGACCACTGTGTTTGTGACCACTGTGTTTCTGACAACTGAGTTTCTGACCAGTGTGTTTCTGACCACTGTGTTTCTGAGCAGTGTGTTTCTGAATAATGTGTTTCTGACCAGTGTGTTTCTGACCACTGTGTTGCTGGCCACTGTGTTTTTTACCACTATGTTTCTGACCAGTGTGTTTGACCCCTGTCTTTCTGACCGGTTTGTTTATAACCACTGTGTTTCTGACCACTGCGTTTCCAACAACTGTGTTTGTGACCACTTTGTTTCTGACCACTGTAATCCTGACCACTGTGTTTCTGACAAATGTGTTTCTGACCAGTGTATTTCATACCAGTGTGTTTCTGACCACAGTGTTTCTGACCATTGTGTTTCTGACAACTGTGTTTCTGACCAGTGCGTTTCTGACAAGTATGTTTCTGACCACCGTGTTTCTGACCAGTGTGTTTCTGACCACTGTGTTTCTGACTAGTGTGTTTCAGACCAGTGTGTTTCTGACCGCTGTGTTTCTAACCAATGTGTTTCTGACCACTGTGTTTCTGACCAGTGTGTTTCTGACAAGTATGTTTCTGACCACTGCGTTTCTGACCAGTGTGTTTCTGACTAGTGTGTTTCTGACCACTGTGTCTCTGACCACTGTGCTTCTGACCAGGGTGTTTCTGACCACTGTGTTTCTGACCACTGTGTTTCTCTCCACTTTGTTTCTGACCACTGTGCTTCTCACCAGTGTGTTTCTGACCACTGTGTTTCCGACCACTGTGTTTCTGACCAGTGTATTTCTGACCACAGTATTTCTAACCAGTGTATTTATGAACAATGTGTTTCTGACCACTCTGTTTCTGACCACTGTGTTTCTGAGTAGTGTGTTTCTGACAAGTGTGTTTATGACCACTGTGTTTCTGTTCAGTGTGTTTCTTAGCACAGTGTTTCTGACCAGTGTGTTTCTGACATCTGTGTTTCTGACCACTGTGTTTCTGACCAGTGTGTTTCTGACCACTGTGTTTCTGACTGGTGTGTTCTGACCACAGTGTTTCTGACAACGGTGTTTTTGACCAGTGTGTTGCTGACCACTGTGTTTCTGACCAGTGTGTTTCTGACCACTGTGTTTCTGACCAGTGTGTTTTTGACCACCGTGTTTCTGACCAGTGTGTTTATGGGACTATGTTTCTGACCAGTGTGTTTCTGACCACTGTGTTTCTGACCAGTGTGTTTTTGACCACCGTGTTTCTGACCAGTGTGTTTATGGGACTATGTTTCTGACCAGTGTGTTTCTGACCACTGTGTCTCTGACCAGTATGTTTCTGACCACTGTATTTTTGATCACTGTGTTTCTGACCAGTGTGTTTCTGACCAGTGTGTTTATGACCAGTGTGTTTCTGACCAGAGTGTTTCTACCCTTGTGTTTCTGACCATTGTGTTTCTGCGGGTGTGGCTCTGACCAATGTGTTTCTAACCACCGTGTTTCTGACCAGGGTGTTTCAGACCAGTGTGTTTCTGACCACCGTGTTTCTGACCAATGAGTTTCTGCCCAGTGTGTTTCTGACCACAGTGTTTCTGACCAGTGTGTTTCTGACAACTGTGTTTTTGACCACTGTGTTTCCGACCAGTGTGTTTCTAACCACTGTGTTTCTGACCAGCGTATTTCCGACCACTATGTTTCTGACAAGTGTGTTTCTGACCAGTATGTTTCTGACCACTGTGTCTTTGACCAATGTGTTTCTGACCAGTGTGTTTCTTATCAGTGTGTTTCTGACCAGAGTGTATCTGATCACTGTGTTTCAGACAACTGTCTTTCTGACCACTGTGTTTCTGACCAGTGTGTTTATGACCACTGTGTTTCTGACCAGTGTGTTTCTGACCAGTGTGTTTCTGACCAGTGTGATTCTGACCACTGTGTTTTATGACCATTGTGTTTCCGACCAGTGTGTTTCTGACCACTGTTTTTCTGACAACTGTGGTTCTGCCCACTGTTTTTCTGACCCGTGTGTTGCTGACCACTATGTTTCTGAGCAGTGTGCTTCTGACCAGTTTGTTTCTGACCACTGTGTTTCAGACCACTGTGTTTCTGACCACTCTGTTTCTGACCAGTGTGTTTATAACCAGAGTCTTTCTGACCACTGTATTTCTGACCAGTGTGTTTCTGACCACTGTTTTTATGACCAGTGTGTTTCTGACCAGTGTGTTTCTGACCACTGTGTTTCTGACCACTGTGTTTCTGACCAGTGTGTTTCTGACCACTGTGTTTCTGACCACTGTGTTTCTGACCACTCTGTTTCTGACCAGTGTGTTTATAACCAGAGTCTTTCTGACCACTGTATTTCTGACCAGTGTGTTTCTGACCACTGTTTTTATGACCAGTGTGTTTCTGACCAGTGTGTTTCTGACCACTGTGTTTCTGACCACTGTGTTTCTGACCAGTGGGTCTTTGACCAGTGTGCTTATGACAACTGTGTTTCTGACCACTGTGTTTCTGACCTATGTGATTCTGACCGCTGTATTTTATACCACTGTGTTTCTAATCAGTGTGTTTCAGCCCATTGTGTTTCTGACCACTGTGTTTCTGACCAGTATGTTTCTGATTAGTATGTTTCTGACCAGGGTGTTTCTGACCACTGTGTTTCTGACCAGTGTGTTTATGACCACTGTGTTACTGACCAGTGTGTTTCTGACCACTGTGTTTCTGACCACTGTATTTATGGCAACCGTGTTTCTGTCCAGTGTGATTCTGAGCACTGTGTTTCTGAACAGTGTGTTTCTGACCACTGTGTTTCTGACCACTGTGTATCTGACCAGTGTGTTTCTGACCACTGTGTTTCTGACCAGTGTGTTTCTGAGCACTGTGTTTCTGAACAGTGTGTTTCTGACCACTGTGTTTCTGACCACTGTGTATCTGACCAGTGTGTTTCTGACCACTGTGTTTCTGACCAGTGTGTTTCTGACAATTGTGTTTCTGACCGCTGTGTTTCTGACCACTGTGTTTCTGACCACTGTGTTTCTGACCACTGTGTTTCTGACCACTGAGTTTCTGACCACTGTGTTTCTGACCACTGTGTTTCTGACCACTGTTTCTGACCAGTGTGTTTCTGACTACTGTGTTTATGAACACTTTGTTTTTGACCACTGTGTTTATCACCACTGTGTTTCTGACCAGTGTGTTTCTGACCACTGTGTTTCTGACCAGCGTATTTCTGACCACTGGGTTTCTGACAACTGTGTTTCTGACCACTGTGTTTCTGACCAGTGTGTTTCTGACCACTGTGTTTCTGACCATTGTGTTTCTGACTGCTGTGTTTCTGACCACCGTGTTTCTGACCACTGTGTTTCTGACCACTGTGTTCCTGACTTGTGTGTTTCTGACCATTGTTTTTCTGATCACTGTGTTTCTGAACATTGTCTGTCTTACCACTGTGTTATTGACCAGTGTGTTTCTGACACGTGTGTTTCTGACCTCTGTGTTTGTGACCACTGTGTTTCTGACCATTGTCTGTCTTACCACTGTGTTATTGACCAGTGTGTTTCTGACACGTGTGTTTCTGACCTCTGTGTTTGTGACCACTGTGTTTCTGACCACTGTGTTTCTGACCAGTGTGTTCCTGACCACTGTGTTTCTGACCATTGTGTTTCTTGCCACTGTGTTTCTGACCACTGTGTTTCTGACCACTATGTTTCTGATCAGTGTGTTTCTAAGCACTGTGTTTCTGACCACTGTGTTTCTCACCACCGTGTTTCTGACCACGGTGTTTCTGAACAGAGTGTTACTGACCACTGTGTTTCTGACCACTGAGTTTCTGGCCAATGTGTTTCTGACGACCGTGTTTCTGGCCACTGTGTTTCTGACCACTGTGTTTCTGACCAGTGTGTTTCTGACCAATGTGTTTCTGACAACTGTGTTTCTCACCAGTGTGTTTCTGATTTCTTTGTTTCTGACCAGTGTGTTTCTGATCTGTGTGTCTCTGACCACTGTGTTTCTGACCACTGTGTTTCTGACCACTGTAATCCTGACCACTGTGTTTCTGACCACTGCGTTTCTGACCAGTGTGTTTCATACCAGTGTGTCTCTGTCCACTGTGTTTCAGATCACTGTGTTTCTGACCAGTGTGTTTCTGACCAGTGTGTTTCTGACCACTTTGTTTCTGATCACTGTGTTTCTGACCAGCGTGTTTGTGACCAGTGTGTTTATGACCAATGTGTTTCTGACCAGAGTGTTTCTACCCTTGTGTTTCTGACCACTATGTTTCTGACCAGTGTGGTTCTGACCACTGTGTTTCTAACCACCGTGTTTCTGACCAGTGTGTTTCAGACCAGTGTGTTTCTGACCACTGTGTTTCTAACCACCGTGTTTCTGACCAGTGTGTTTCAGACCAGTGTGTTTCTGACCACCGTGTTTCTGACCAATGAGTTTCTGACCAGTGTGTTTCTCACCACGGTGTTTCTGACTAGTGTGTTTATGACAACTGTGTTTCTGACCAATGTGTTTCCGACCAGTGTGTTTCTGACCACTGTGTTTCTGGTCAGCGTATTTCCGACCACTATGTTTCTGACAAGTGTGTTTCTGACCAGTTTGTTTCTGACCACTGTGTTTTTGAGCAATGTGTTTCTGACCAGTGTGTTTCTTATCAGTGTGTTTCTGACCAGAGTGTATCTGATCACTGTGTTTCAGACAACTGTCTTTCTGACCACTTTGTTTCTGACCAGTGTGTTTATGACCACTGTGTTTCTGACCAGTGTGTTTCTGACCAGTGTGTTTCTGACCAGTGTGATTCTGACCACTGTGTTTCTGACCACTGTGTTTCAGACCACTGTCTTTCTGACCACTTTGTTTCTGACCAGTGTGTTTATGACCACTGTGTTTCTGACCAGTGTGTTTCTGACCAGTGTGTTTCTGACCAGTGTGATTCTGACCACTGTGTTTCTGACCACTGTGTTTCCGACCAGTGTGTTTCTGACCACTGTTTTTATGACAACTGTGGTTCTGACAACTGTTTTTCTGACCCGTGTGTTGCTGACCACTATGTTTCTGACCAGTGTGCTTCTGACCACTGTGTTTCTGACCACTGTGTTTCAGACCACTGTGTTTCTGACCACTCTGCTTCTGACCAGTGTGTTTCTAACCAGTGTCTTTCTGACCACTGTATTTCTGACCAGTGTGTTTCTGACCACTGTTTTTATGACCAGTGCGTTTCTGACCAGTGTGTTTCTGACCACTGTGTTTCTGACCACTGTGTTTCTGACCAGTGTGTTTTTGACCAGTGTGTTTATGACAACTGTGTTTCTGACCACTGTGTTTCTGACCAGTGTGTTTCTGACCACTGTGTTTCTGACCACTGTGTTTCTGACCAGTGTGTTTTTGACCAGTGTGTTTATGACAACTGTGTTTCTGACCACTGTGTTTCTGACCTCTTTGATTCTGATCACTGTATTTAATACCATCGTGTTTCTGATCAGTGTGTTTCAGACCATTGTGTTTCTGACCACTGTGTTTCTGACCATCGTGTTTCTGACCACTGTGTTTCTGACAACTGTGTTTCTGACCAGTATGTTTCTGACCAGTATGTTTCTGACCAGTGTGTTTCTGACCACTGTGTTTCTGACCAGTGTCTTTATGACCACTGTGTTTCTGACCACTGTGTTTATGACCACTGTGTTTCTGACCACTGTGTTTATGACAACTGTGTTTCTGTCCAGTGTGTTTCTGAGCACTGTGTTTCTGAACAGTGTGTTTCTGACCACTGAGTTTCTGACCACTGTGTTTCTGACCACTTTGTTTCTGACCACTGTTTATGACCAGTGTGTTTCTGACCACTGTGTTTATTAACACTTGGTTTCTGACCACTGTGTTTATGACCACTGTGTTTCTGACCAGTGTGTTTCTGACCACTATGTTTCTGACCAGTGTGTTTCTGACCACTGTGTTTCTGACCAGTGGGTTTGTGACCACTGTGTTTCTGACCATTGTGTTTCTGACTGCTGAGTTCCTGACCACCGTGTTTCTGACCACTGTGTTTCTGACCACTGTGTTCCTGACTAGTGTGTTTCTGACCATTGTTTTCCTGATCACTGTGTTTCTGAACATTATCTGTCTTACCACTGTGTTATTGACCAGTGTGTTTCTGACACGTGTGTTTCTGACCTCTGTGTTTGTGACCACTGTGTTTCTGACCACTGTGTTTCTGACCAGTGTGTTCGTGACCATTGTGTTTCTGACCATTGTGTTTCTGACCACTGTGTTTCTGACCAGTGTGTTCGTGACCATTGTGTTTCTGACCATTGTGTTTCTTGCCACTGTGTTTCTGACCACTGTGTTTCTGACCACTGTGTTTCTGACCAGTGTGTTTCTAACCACTGTGTTTCTGACCACTGTGTTTCTTACCACCGTGTTTCTGACCACTGTGTTTCTGGCCAGAGTATTTCTGACCACTATGTTTCTGACCACTGAGTTTCTGACCAGTGTGTTTCTGACGATTGTGTTTCTGACCACTGTGTTTCTGACCACTGTGTTTCTGACCAGTATGTTTCTGACAATGTGTTTCCGACAACTGTATTTCTCACCAGTGTGTTTCTGATTACTTTGTTTCTGACCAGTGTGTTTCTGACCTGTGTGTCTCTGACCACTGTGTTTCTGACCACTGTGTTTTTGACCACTGCAATCCTGATCACTGTGTTTCTGACCACTGTGTTTCTGACCAGTGTGTTTGATACCAGTGTGTATCTGACCTCTGTGTTTCTGACCATTGTGTTTCTAACGACTGTGTTTCTGACCAGAGTGTTTCTGACAAGTATGTTTCTGACCACCGTGTTTCTGACCAGTGTGTTTCTGACCACTGTGTTTCTGACCAGTGTATTTCAGACCAGTGTGTTTCTGACCACTGTGTTTCTGACCACTGTGTTTCTGACCACTGTGTTTCTGACCAGTGTGTTTCTGACAAGTATGTTTCTGACCACTGTGTTTCTGACCAGTGTGTTTCTGACTAGTATGTTCCTGACAACTGTGTCTCTGACCACCGTGTTTCTGACAAGTGTGTTTCTGACCACTATGTTTTTGACCACTGTGTTTCTATCCACTTTGTTTCTGACCACTGTGTTTCTGACCAGTGTGTTTCTGACCACTGTGTTTCTGACCAGTGTATTTCTGACCAGTGTATTTCTGACCACTGTATTTCTAACCAGTGTATTTATGAACAATGTGTTTCTGACCACTGTGTTTGTGACCAATGTGTTTCTGACCAGTGTGTTTCTGACCAGTGTGTTTATGACCACTGTGTTTCTGTTCAGTGTGTTTCTTAGCAGTGTGTTTCTGACCAGTGTGTTTCTGACATCTGTGTTTCTGACCACTGTGTTTCTGACCAGTGTGTTTCTGACCACTGTGTTTCTAACCGGTGTGTTTCTGACCACAGTGTTTCTGACAACTTTGTTTCTGACCAGTGTGTTTCTGACAACTGTGTTTCTGACCAGTGTGTTTCTGACCACTGCGTTTCTGACCAGTGTGTTTCTGACCACCGTGTTTCTGACCAGTGTGTTTCTGGGACTATGTTTATGACCAGTGTTTTTCTGACCACTGTGTCTCTGACCACTGTGTTTCAGATCACTATGTTCCTGACCAGTGTGTTTCTGACCAGTGTGTTTCTGACCACAGTGTTTCTGATCACTGTGTTTCTGACCAGTGTGTTTGTGACCAGTGTGTTCATGACCAGTGTGTTTCTGACCAGAGTGTTTGTACCCTTGTGTTTCTGACCACTGTGTTTCTGACCAGTGTGGTTCTGACCACTGTGTTTCTAACCACCGTGTTTCTGACCAGGGTGTTTCTGACCAGTGTGTTTCTCACCACCGTGTTTCTGACCAGTGAGTTTTTGACCAGTGTGTTTCTGACCACAAAGTTTCTGACCAGTGTGTTTATGACAACTGTGTTTCTGACCAATGTGTTTCCGACCAGTGTGTTTTTTACCACTGTGTTTATGACCACCGATTTCCAACCACTGTGTTTCTGACAAATTTGTTTCTGACCAGTTTGTTTCTGACCACTGTGTATTTGACCAATGTGTTTCTGACCAGCGTGTTTCTTATCAGTGTGTTTCTGGCCAGAGTGTATCTGATCACTGTGTTTCAGACAACTTTGTTTCTGACCACTGAGTTTCTTACCAGTGTGTTTCTGACCACTGTGTTTCTGACCAGTGTGTTTCTGACCAGTGCGTTTCTGACCACTGTGTTTCCGACCAGTGTGTTTCTGACCACTGTTTTTCTGACAACTGTGGTTCTGACCACTGTTTTTCTGACCAGTGTGTTGCTGACCACTATGTTTCTGACCAGTGTGCTTCTGACCACTGTGTTTCTGACCACTGTGTTTCTGACCAGTGTGTTTCTGACCAGTGCGTTTCTGACCACTGTGTTTCCGACCACTGTGTTTCTGACCACTGTGTTTCTGACCAGTGTGTTTCTAACCAGTGTCTTTCTGACCACTGTATTTCTGACCAGTGTGTTTCTGACCACTGTTTTTATGACAACTGTCTTCCTGACCAGTGTGTTTCTGACCGCTGTGTTTCTGACCAGTTATCTTTGACCGGTGTGTACATGACAACTGTGTTTCTGACCACTGTGTTTGTGACCACTGTGATCTTAACCACTGTGTTTAATACCACTGTGTTTCTGATCAGTGTGTTTCAGACCATTGTGTTTCTGACCTCTGTGTTTCTGACCACCGTGTTTCTGACCACTGTGTTTCAGACCACTGTGTTTCCGACCAGTATGTTTCTGACCAGTATGTTTCTGACCTGTGTGTTTCTGACCAGTGTGTTTCTGACCACTGTGTTTCTGACTAGTGTATTTATGACCACTGTGATTATAACCAGTGTGTTTCTGACCACTGTGTTTATGACCACTGTGTTTCTGACCATTGTGTTTATGACAACTGTGTTTGTGACCAGTGTGTTTCTGAGCACCGTGTTTCTGAACAGTGGGTTTCTGACCACTGTGTTTCTGACCACTGTGTTTCTGACCAGTGTATTTATGATCAGTGTGATTTCGACCACCGTGTTCCAGACCACTGTGTTTTTGACCACGGTGTTTCTGACCAGTGTGTTTCGGACCAGTGTGTTTTTGACCACTGTCTTTCTGACCAGTGTGTTTGTGACCACTGTGTTCCTGACCAGTGTGTTTATGACCACTGTGTTTCTGACCACTGTGCATCTGACCACTGTGTTTCTGACGAGTGTGTCTCTGACCACTGTGTTTCTGCCACTGTGTTTCTGACCACTGTGTTTCTGACCACTGTGCATCTGACCACTGTGTTTCTGACGAGTGTGTCTCTGACCACTGTGTTTCTGCCACTGTGTTTCTGACTAGTGTGTACCTGACCAGTGTGTTTCTGACCACTGTTTTTCTGACCACTGTGGTTGTGACCACTGTGTTTCAGACCACTGTGTTCCTGACCACTGTATTTCTGTCCACTGTGTTCCTGACCACTGTCATACTGACCAATGTCTTTCTGACCAGTGTATTCATGACCACTGTGTTTCTGACCACTATGTTCTCGACCACTGTGTTTCTGGCCACTACATTTCTGACCAGTGTGCTTCTGACCACTGTGTTTCTGACCACTGTGTTTCTGACCACTGTGTCTCTCACCGCCGTGTTTCTGACCAGTGTGTTTCTGACCAGTGTGTTTCTGACCAGTGTGTTTCTGACCAGTGTGTTTCTGACCAGTTTGTTTATGACCTGTGTGTATCTGACCAGCGTTTTTCTAACCGGTGTGTTTCTGACCACTGTGCCTCTGACAAGTGTGCTTCTGACCACTGTGTTTCCGACCTATGTGTTTGTGACCACTGTGTGTCTGACATCCGTGTGTCTGACCAGTGTGTTTCTGACCATTGTGTTTCTGACCAGTGTGTTTTTGACCACTGTGTTTCTGACCAGTGTGTTTCTGACAAGTGTGTTTCTCACCAGCGTTTTTCTTGCCAGTGTGTTTCTGACCACTGTGTTCCTGACCATTGTGTTTATGACCAGTGTGTTTCTGACCACTGTGTTTCTGACCAGTGTGTTTCTGACCAGTGTGTTTCTGACGACTGTGTTTCTGACCACTGTGTTTCCGACCACTGTGTTTCTGACCACTGTGTTTCTGACCAGTGTTTTTCTGACCACTGTGTTTCTGACCACTGTGTTTCTGACCAATGTGTTTCTGACTAGTGTGTTTCTGACCAGTGTGTTTCTGACCACTGTGTTTCTGACCACTGTGTTTCTGACCAGTGTTTTTCTGACCACTGTGTTTCTGACCACTGTGTTTCTGACCAATGTGTTTCTGACTAGTGTGTTTCTGACCAGTGTGTTTCTGACCACTCTGTTGCTGGCCAATGTGTTTCTGACCACTGTGTTTTTGATCACTGTGTTTCTGACCACTGTGTTTCTCACCAGTGTGTTTGTGACAAGTGTGTTTCTGACCACTGTGTTTCTGACCACTGTGTTTCTGACCAGTGTGTTTCTGACCACTGTGCTTCTGACCACTGTGTTCTTCACCACTGTGTTTCTGACCACTAAGTTTCTTACCTGTGTGTTTGTGACCAGTATGTTTCTGACCTCCGTACTCCTGACCACTGTGTTTCTGACCACTGCGTTTCTAGCCAGTTTGTTTCTGACCAGTGTGTTTCTGACCACTGTGTTTATGACCAGTGTCTTTCTGACCAGTGTGTTTCTGACTACTGTGTTTATGGTCAGTGTGTTTCTGACAAGTGTGTTTCTGACCAAAGTGTTTCTGAACAGTGTGTTTCTGACCAGTGTGTCTCTGACCAGTGTGTGTATGATAGTATGTTTCTGACCAGTGTGTTTGGACCACTGTGTTTCTGACCACTGTCTTTCTGACCACTGTGATTCTGACCACCGTGTTCCTGATCACCGTGTTCCTGACCACCATGTTTATGACCACTGTTTTTCTGACCACTGTATTCATGTTTCTGTCCACTGTGTTTCTGACCTCTGTGTTTCTGACCACCGTGTTTCTGACTACTGTGTTTCTGACCACTCTGTTTCTGACCAGTGTGCTTCTGACCAATGTGTTTCTGACCAGTGTTTTTCTGACCACTGTGTTTCTGACAACTGTGTGTCTGACCAGTGTGTTTCTGACCGGTGTAATTCTGACCACTATGTTTCTGACCACTGTGTTTATGACCACTGTTTTTCTGACCAGTGTGTGTCCGAACAGTGTGTTTTTGACCAGAGTGTTTCTGACCACTGTGTTTCTGACCAGTGTGTTTCTGACCAGTGTGTTTCTGACCAGTGTGTTTCTGACCACTGTGTTTATGACCACTGTGTTTCTGACCAGTGTGTTTATGACCGGTGTGTTTCTGACCAGTGTGTTTTGGCCACTGTGTTTCTGACCACTGTGTTTCTGACCACTGTGTCTCTGACCACGGTGTTTCTGAGCACCGTGTTTCTGACCACTGTGTTTCTGACCACTGTGTCTCTGACCACGGTGTTTCTGAGCACCGTGTTTCTGACCACTGTGTTTCTGACCACTGTGTCTCTGACCACGGTGTTTCTGAGCACCGTGTTTCTGACCACTGTGTTTCTGACCACTGTGTCTCTGACCACGGTGTTTCTGAGCACCGTGTTTCTGACCACTGTGTTTCTGACCACTGTGTCTCTGACCACGGTGTTTCTGAGCACCGTGTTTCTGACCACTGTGTTTCTGACCACTGTGTCTCTGACCACGGTGTTTCTGACCACCGTGTTTCTGACCACTGTGTTTCTGACCAGCGTGTTTCTGACCAGTGTGTTTCTGACCACTGTGTTTATGACCACTGTGTTTCTGACCAGTGTGTTTATGACCGGTGTGTTTCTGACCAGTGTGTTTTGGCCACTGTGTTTCTGACCACTGTGTTTCTGACCACTGTGTCTCTGACCACGGTGTTTCTGAGCACCGTGTTTCTGACCACTGTGTTTCTGACCACTGTGTTTCATACCACTGTGTTTCTGACCACCGTGTTTCTGACCACTGTGGTTCTGACCAGCGTGTTTGTGAGCACTGTGTTTCTGACCAGTGTGTTTCTGACCAGTGTGTTTCTGACCAGTGCATTTCTGACCACTGTGTTTCTGATCACTGTGTTTCTGACCACTGTGTTTCTCACCACTGTATTTCTGACCAGTGTGTTTCTGACCACTGTGTTTCTGAACATTATGTTTCTGACCAGTGTGTTTCTGACCAGTGTGTTTCTGACCAGTGTGTTTCTGACCACAGTGTTTGTGACCACTATGTTTCTGACCAGTGCGTTTCTGACCAGTGTGTTTGTGACCACTGTTTTTCTGACCACAGTGTTTTTGACCACTGTGTTTCTGACGAGTTTGTTCCTGACCACTGTGTCTCAAACCACTGTGTTTCTGACCACAGTGTTTCTGACCAGTGTGTTTCTAACCAGTGTGTTTCTGACCATTGTGTTTCTGACCAGTGTGTTTCTGACCAGTGTGTTTCTGACCACAGTGTTTCTGACCAGTGTGTTTCTAACCAGTGTGTTTCTGACCATTGTGTTTCTGACCAGTGTGTTTCTGACCAGTGTGTTTCTGACCTGTGTGTTTCTGACCACTGTGTTTCTGACCACTGTGTTTCTGACCAGTGTGTTTCTAAGCACTGTGTTACTGACCAGTGTGTTTCTGACCACTGTGTTTCTGGCCAGTGTGTTTCTAACCACTGTGTTTCTGACCAATGTGTTTCTGACCACTGAAATTCTGACCAATGTGCTTCTTATCAATGTGTTTCTGACAAGTGTGTTTCTGACCACTGTGTTTCTGACTAGTGTGTTTCTGACCAGTGTAACTCTAACAACTGTGTTTCTGACCACTGTGTTTCTGACCAGTGTTTTTCTGACCAGTGTGTTTCTGACCAGTGTGTTTCTGACCAGCGTGTTTCTGACCACAGAGTTTCTGACCCCTGTATTGCTGACCCATGTGTTTCTGACCACCGTGTTTCTGACCAGTGTGTTTTTGACCAGAGTGCTTCAGACCACGGTGTTTCTGACCAGTGTGTTTCTAACCACTGTGTTCCTGACCACTTTGTTTCTGACCAGCGTGTTTCTGACCACTGTGCTTCTGACAACTGTGTGTCTAACCACTGTGTTTATGAATAGTGTGTTTCTGACCGGTGTGTTTCTGACCACTGTTTTTCTTACCAGTGTGCTTCTAACTGTGTTTGTGACCACTGTGTTTCTGACCAGTGTGTTTCTGACCACCGTTTTCCGACCAGTGTGTTCCTCACCACTGTGCTTGTGACCACTGTGTTTCTGGCAACTGTGTTTCTGACCACTGTGTTTCTGACCAGTGTGTTTCTGACCAGTGTGTTTTGACCACTGTGTTTTTGACCACTGTGTTTCTGACCACTGTGTTTCTGACGACTGTGCTTCTGACCACTGTGTTTCTGACCACTGTGTTTCTGACCAGTGTGTTTCTGACCACTGTGTTTCTGACCAGTGTGTGTCTGACCAGTATGTGTCTGACCAGTGTGTTAGTGACCACTGTGTTTGTGACCACTGTGCTTCTGACCACTGTGTTTCTGACCACTGTGTTTCTGACCAGTGTGTTTCTGACCAGTGTGTTTCTGACCACTGTGTTTCTGACCTCTGTGTTTCTGACCATTGTGTTTATTACCAGTGTGTTTCTGACCCGTATGCTTCTAACCAGTGTGTTCCTGACCAGTGTGTATCTGACCACTGTGTTTCTGACCAGTGTGTTCCTGTCCAGTGTGTTTTTGACCAGTGCGTTCTGACTACTGTGTCTCTGACCACTGTGTTTCTGACCACTGTGTTTCTGACCACCGTGTTTCTGACAAATGTGTTTCTGACCACCATGTTCTGACCACTGCGTTTCTGACCACTGTGTTTCTGACCACTGTGCTTCTCACCAGTGTGTTTCTGACCACTGTGTTTTTGACCCCTGAGTTTCTGACCAGTGTGCTTCTGACCAGTATGTTTCTGACCACTGTGTTTCTGACCACTGTGTTTCGGACCAGAGTGTTTCTGACCAGTGTGTTTCTGATCAGAGTGTTTCTGACCAGCGTGCTTCTGATCACTGTGTTTCTGACCACTGTGTTTATGACCAGTGTGCTTCTGACCAGTGTGTTTCTGGCCACTGTGTTTCTGACCAGTGTGTTTCTGACCACTGTGATTCTAACCACTGTGTTTATGACCAGTGTGTTTCTGACCACTGTGTTTCTGACCAGTGTCTTTCTGACCACAGTGTTTCTGACCAGTGTGTCTCTGACCACTGTGTTAGTGACCACTGTGTTAGTGACCAATGTGTTTCTGGCCACTGTGTTATGACCACTGTGGTTTCTGGCCACTGTGTTTCTGACCACTCTGTTTCTGACCAGTGTGCTTCTGACCAGTATGTTTCTGACCACTGTGGTTCTGACCAGTGTCTTTCTGACCACAGTGTTTCTGACCAGTGTGTCTCTGACCACTGTGTTAGTGACCACTGTGTTAGTGACCAATGTGTTTCTGGCCACTGTGTTTCTGACCACTGTGTTTCTGACCACTGTTTTTCTGACAACTGTGTTTCTGACCACTGTGTTTCTGACCACAATGTTCCTGACCAGCGAGTTTTCGACCAGTGTATTTCTGACCAGCGTGTTTGTGACCAATGTGTCTCTGACCAGTGTGTTTCTGACCAGTGTGTTTATGACCAGTTTGTTTCTGGCACCTATGTTTCTGACCACTGTGTTTCTGACCACTGTGTTTCTGACCAGTGTGTTTATGACCAGTGTGTTTCTGACCACTGTGTTCCTGACCTCCGTGTTTCTGACCATTGTGTTTCTGACCAGTGTGTTTCTGACCATTGTCTGTCTGACAAGTGTGTTTATGACTACAGTGTTTCTCACCAGTGTGCTTCTGACCAATGTGTTTCTGACCAGTGTGTTTCTGACCAGTTTGTTTCTGACAGTGTGTTTCTGACCAGTATGTTCTGACCACTGTGTTTCTGACCACTGTGTCACTGACCACCGTGTACCTGACCACCGTGTTCCTGACCACTGTGTTTCTGACCACTGTGTTTCTGACCAGTGTGTTTCTGACCACTGTGTTTCTGACCAGTGTGTTTCTGACCAATGTGTTTCTGACCGGGGTGTTTCTGACCACTGTGTTTCTGACCACTGTGCTTCTGACCACTGTGTTTCTGACCACTGTGTTCCTGACCAGTGTGTTTCTGACGAGTGTGTTTCTGACCAGTGTGTTTCTGACCAGCGTGTTTCTGACCACTGTGTTTCTGACCAGTGTCTTTCTGACCACAGTGTTTCTGACCAGTGTGTCTCTGACCACTGTGTTAGTGACCACTGTGTTAGTGACCAATGTGTTTCTGGCCACTGTGTTTCTGACCACTGTGTTTCTGACGACTGTGCTTCTGACCACTGTGTTTCTGACCACTGTGTTCCTGACCAGTGTGTTTCTGACGAGTGTGTTTCTGACCAGTGTGTTTCTGACCAGCGTGTTTCTGACCACTGTGTTTCTGACCAGTGTCTTTCTGACCACAGTGTTTCTGACCAGTGTGTCTCTGACCACTGTGTTAGTGACCACTGTGTTAGTGACCAATGTGTTTCTGGCCACTGTGTTTCTGACCACTGTGTTTCTGACGACTGTGCTTCTGACCACTGTGTTTCTGACCACTGTGTTCCTGACCAGTGTGTTTCTGACGAGTGTGTTTCTGACCAGTGTGTTTCTGACCAGCGTGTTTCTGACCACTGTGTTTCTGACCAGTGTCTTTCTGACCACAGTGTTTCTGACCAGTGTGTCTCTGACCACTGTGTTAGTGACCACTGTGTTAGTGACCAATGTGTTTCTGGCCACTGTGTTTCTGACCACTGTGTTTCTGACGACTGTGCTTCTGACCACTGTGTTTCTGACCACTGTGTTCCTGACCAGTGTGTTTCTGACGAGTGTGTTTCTGACCAGTGTGTTTCTGACCAGCGTGTTTCTGACCACTGTGTTTCTGACCAGTGTCTTTCTGACCACAGTGTTTCTGACCAGTGTGTCTCTGACCACTGTGTTAGTGACCACTGTGTTAGTGACCAATGTGTTTCTGGCCACTGTGTTTCTGACCACTGTGTTTCTGACGACTGTGCTTCTGACCACTGTGTTTCTGACCACTGTGTTCCTGACCAGTGTGTTTCTGACGAGTGTGTTTCTGACCAGTGTGTTTCTGACCAGCGTGTTTCTGACCACTGTGTTTCTGACCAGTGTCTTTCTGACCACAGTGTTTCTGACCAGTGTGTCTCTGACCACTGTGTTAGTGACCACTGTGTTAGTGACCAATGTGTTTCTGGCCACTGTGTTTCTGACCACTGTGTTTCTGACGACTGTGCTTCTGACCACTGTGTTTCTGACCACTGTGTTCCTGACCAGTGTGTTTCTGACGAGTGTGTTTCTGACCAGTGTGTTTCTGACCAGCGTGTTTCTGACCACTGTGTTTCTGACCAGTGTCTTTCTGACCACAGTGTTTCTGACCAGTGTGTCTCTGACCACTGTGTTAGTGACCACTGTGTTAGTGACCAATGTGTTTCTGGCCACTGTGTTTCTGACCACTGTGTTTCTGACGACTGTGCTTCTGACCACTGTGTTTCTGACCACTGTGTTCCTGACCAGTGTGTTTCTGACGAGTGTGTTTCTGACCAGTGTGTTTCTGACCAGCGTGTTTCTGACCACTGTGTTTCTGACCAGTGTCTTTCTGACCACAGTGTTTCTGACCAGTGTGTCTCTGACCACTGTGTTAGTGACCACTGTGTTAGTGACCAATGTGTTTCTGGCCACTGTGTTTCTGACCACTGTGTTTCTGACGACTGTGCTTCTGACCACTGTGTTTCTGACCACTGTGTTCCTGACCAGTGTGTTTCTGACGAGTGTGTTTCTGACCAGTGTGTTTCTGACCAGCGTGTTTCTGACCACTGTGTTTCTGACCAGTGTGTTTATGACCACTGTGTTTCTGACTCCTTTGTTTCTGACCAGTGTGTTTCTGACCAGTGTGTTTCTGACTAGTGTGTTTCTGACCAGTGTGCATCTGACCAGAGTGTTTCTGACCACTGTGCTCCTGACCACTGTGTTTCGGACCACTGTGTTTTTGACCACTGTGCTTCTGACCACTGTGTTTCTTCCCACTGACTTTGTGACAGCTGTGTTTCTGACGAGTGTGTTTCTGACCAATGTGTTTATGACCACTGTGTTTCTGACCACTGTGTTTCTGACTTGTGTGTTTCTGACCAGTGTGTTTCCGACCAGTGTGTTTCTGACTATGTTGTTTCTGAGCACTATGTTTATGACCACTGTGTTTCTGACCACTGTGTTTCTTACCAGAGTGTTTCTGACCACTGTGTTTCTGACCACTGTGTTTCTCACCAGTATGTTTCTGACCACTCTGTTTCTGACCAGTGTGTTTCTGACCAGTGTGTTTCTGACCAGTGTGTTTCTGACCAGTGTGTTTCTGACCAGTGTGTTTTGACCACTATGTTTCTGACCACTGTGTTTCTGACCAGAGTGTTTGTGACCACCGTGTTTCTGACCAGTGTGTTTCTGACCACTGTGTTTCTGACCAGAGTGTTTGTGACCACCGTGTTTCTGACCAGTGTGTTTCTGACCACTGTGCTTCTGACCAGCGTGTCTCTGACCACTGTCTTTGTGACCACTGTGTTTCTGACCACTGTGCTGTTGACCACTGTGTTTCTGACCACTGTGTTTCTGACCACTGTGTTTCTGACCAGTGTGTTTCTGACCACTGTGTTTCTGAGCACTGTGTTTCTGACCACGGTGTTTCTGACCAGTGTGTTTCTGACCAGTGTGTTTCTGACCATTGTGTTTATGACCAGTGTGTTTCTGACCAGTGTGTTTATGACCACTGTGTTTCGGACCACTGTGTTTCTGACCACTGTGATTTTGACCAGTGTGTTTCTGACCACTGTGTGTCTGACCTCTGTGTTTCCGACCACCGTGTTTCTGACCAGTGTGTTTCTGACCATTGTGTTTCTAACAAGTGTGTTTCTTACCACGGTGTTTCTGACCAGTGTGTTTCTGACCAGTGTGTTTCTGACCAGTGTCTTTATGACAGCGTGTTTCTGACCAGTGTGTTCGGACCATTGTGTTTCCGACCACTGTGTTTCTGACCACTGTGTTTCCGACCACTGTGATTCTGACCACCGTGTTCCTAACCACCGTGCTCCTGACCACCATGTTTATGACCACTGTTTTCTGACCACTGTGTTTATGTTTCTGACCACTGTGTTTCTGACCAGTGTGTTTCTGACCACAGTGTTTCTGACCACCGTGTTTCTGACCACTGTGTTTCTGCCAACTATGTTTCTGACCAGTGTGTTTCTGACCAGTGTACTTCTGACCACTGTGTTTCTGACCACTGTGTTTATGACCAGTGTTTTTCTGAGCAGTGTGTTTCTGACCAGTGTGTTTCTGACCAGAGTGTTTCTGACCACTGTGTTTCTGACCAGTGTGTTTCTGACTAGTGTGTTTCTGACCAGTATGTCTCTGACCAGTGTGTCTATGACCACTGTGTTTCAGACCAGTGTGTTTCTGACCAGTGTGTTTCTGACCAGTGTGTTTTGACCACAGTGTTTCTGACCACTGTGTTTCTGACCACTGTGTTTCTTACCACGGTGTTTCTGACCACCGTGTTTCTGACCACTGTGTTTCTGACCACTGTGTTTCATACCACTGTGTTTCTGACCACCGTGTTTCTGACAAGTGTGTTTCTGACCAGTGTGTTTCTGACCAGTGTGTTTCTGACCA
>SZWC01001649.1:217285-228522 GCA_023375785.1 Penium margaritaceum
TGTGTTTGTGACCAGTGTGTTTCTGACCACTGTGTTTGTGACCACTGTGTTTCTGTCCAGTGTGTTTATGACCACAATGTTTCCGACCACTGTGTCTCTGACCACTGTGTTAGTGACCACTGTGTTTCTGGCCACTGTTTTTCCGACCACTTTGTTTCTGACCACTGTGTTTCTGACCACTGTGTTTCTGACCACTGTGTTTCTGACCACTGTGTTTCTGACCAGTGTGTTTCTGACCAGTGTAATTCTAACAACTGTGTTTCTGATCACTATGTTTCTGACCAGTGTTTTTCGGACCAGTGTGTTTCTGACCAGTGTGTTTCTGACCAGCGTGTTTCTGACCACAGAGTTTCTGACCCCTGTATCGCTGACCCGTGTGTTTCTGACCACCGTGTTTCAGACCAGTGTGTTTTTGACCAGTTTGCTTCAGACCACTGTGTTTCTGACCAGTGTGTTTCTAACCACTGTGTTCCTGACCACTGTGTTTATAACCAGTGTGTTTCTGACCACTGTGCTTCTGACAACTGTGTGTCTAACCACTGTGTTCATGACCAGTGTGTTTCTGACCAGTGTGTTTCTGACCACTGTGTTTCTGACCAGTGTGTTTCTGACCACTGTGTTTGTGACCAATGTGTTTCTGACCAGTGTGTTTCTGACAACCGTTTTCTGACCAGTGTGTTCGTTACCACTGTGTTTCTGACCACTGTGTTTCTGACAACTGTGTTTCGGACCACTGTGTTTTGGACCACTGTGTTTCTGACCAGTGTATTTCGACCAATGTGTTTTTTACCACTGTGTTTCTGACCACTGTGTTTCTGACGACTGTGCTTCTGACCACTGTGTTTCTGACCAATGTGTTTCTCACCAGTGTGTTTCTGACCACTGTGTTTCTGAGCAGTGTGTGTCTGACCAGTGTGTGTCTGACCAGTGTGTTAGTGACCACTGTGTTTGTGACCACTGTGTTTCTGACCACTGTGTTTCTGACCACTGTGTTTCTGACCAGTGTGTTTCTGACCAGTGTGTGTCTGACCACTGTGTTTCTGACCTTTGTGTTTCTGACCACTGTGTTTCTGACCAGTGTGTTTCTGACCAGTATGTTTCTAACCAGTGTGTTCCTGACCAGTGTGCTTCTGACCACCGTGTTTCTGACCAGTGTGTTCTTGCCCAGTGTGTTTCTGACCAGTGCGTTCTGACCACTGTGTTTCTGACCACCGTGTTTCTGACCACTGTGTTTCTGACCACCGTGTTTCTGACAACTGTGTTTCTGACCACCATGTTCTGACCACTGTGTTTCAGACCACTGTGTTTCTGAACTCTGTGCTTCTCACCAGTGTGTTTCTTACCAGTGTGTTTCTGACAACTGTGTTTCTGACCACTGTGTTTCGGACCAGTGTGTTTCTGACCAGTGTGTTTCTGATCAGTGTGTTTCTGACCACCGTGCTTCTGATCACTGTGTTTCTGACCACTGTGTTTCTGACCACCGTGTTTCTGACCACTGTGTTTCGGACCACTGTGTTTCTGACCACCGTGTTTCTGACCACTGTGTTTCGGACCACTGTGTTTCTGACCACCGTGTTTCTGACCACTGTGTTTCGGACCACTGTGTTTCTGACCACCGTGTTTCTGACCACTGTGTTTCGGACCACTGTGTTTCTGACCACCGTGTTTCTGACCACTGTGTTTCGGACCACTGTGTTTCTGACCACCGTGTTTCTGACCACTGTGTTTCGGACCACTGTGTTTCTGACCACCGTGTTTCTGACCACTGTGTTTCGGACCACTGTGTTTCTGACCACCGTGTTTCTGACCACTGTGTTTCGGACCACTGTGTTTCTGACCACCGTGTTTCTGACCACTGTGTTTCGGACCACTGTGTTTCTGACCACCGTGTTTCTGACCACTGTGTTTCGGACCACTGTGTTTCTGACCACCGTGTTTCTGACCACTGTGTTTCGGACCACTGTGTTTCTGACCACCGTGTTTCTGACCACTGTGTTTCGGACCACTGTGTTTCTGACCACCGTGTTTCTGACCACTGTGTTTCGGACCACTGTGTTTCTGACCACCGTGTTTCTGACCACTGTGTTTCGGACCACTGTGTTTCTGACCACAATGTTTCCGACCACTGTGTCTCTGACCACTGTGTTAGTGACCACTGTGTTTCTGGCCACTGTTTTTCCGACCACTTTGTTTCTGACCACTGTGTTTCTGACCACTGTGTTTCTGACCACTGTGTTTCGGACCATTGTGTTCCTGACCAGTGTGTTTCTGACCAGTGTGTTTCTGGCCAGTGTGTTTCTGACCAGTGTGTTTCTGACCAGTGTGTTTCTGACCAGTGTGCCTATGACCAGTGTGTTTCCGACCACTGTGTTTCGACCACTGTCTTTCTGACCACTGTGATTCTGACCAGTGTGTTTCTGACCAAAGTCTTTTTGACCTCTGTGTTTCTGACCACTGTGTTTCTGACCATTGTGTTTCTGACCGTTGTGTTTCTGACAATTGTGTCTCTGACTAGAGTGTTTCTGACCAGTGTGCTTCTGACCACTGTGCTTCTGACCAGCGTGTCTCTGACCACTGTGTATGTGACCACTGTGTTTCTGACCACCGTGTTGTTGACCACTGTGTTTCTGACCACTGTGTTTCTGACCACTGTGTTTCTGACCAGTGTGTTTCTGACCGCTGTGTTTCTGAGCACTGTGTTTCTGACCACTGTGTTTCTGACCAGTGTGTTTCTGACCAGTGTGTTTCTGACCAGAGTGTTTATGACCAGTGTGTTTCTGACCAGTGTGTTTATGACCACTGTGTTTCTGACCACTGTGTTTCTGACCACTGGGTTTTTGACCGGTGTGTTTCTGACCAGTGTATTTCTAACCACTGTGTGTCTGACCTTTGTGTTTCCGACCACTGTGTTTCTGACCAGTGTGTTTCTGACCATTGTGTTTCGGACAAGTGTGTTTCTGACCAGAGTGTTTTTGACCTGTGTGTTGCTGACCAGTGTGTTTCTGACCAATGTCTTTGTGACAGCGTGTTTCTGACCAGTGTGTTCAGACCACTGTGTTTCTGACCACTGTGTTCCTGACCACTGTGTTTCTGACCGCTGTGATTCTGACCACCGTGTTCCTGACCACCGTGTTCCTGACCACCGTGTTTATGACCACTGTTTTTCTGACCACTGTGTTTATGAATCTGACCACTGTGTTTCTGACCAGTGTGTTTCTGACCACAGTGTTTTTGACCACCGTGTTTCTGACCATTGTGTTTCTGACCACTATGTTTCTGACCAGTGTGCTTCTGACCAATGTGTTTCTGACCAGTGTTTTTCTCACCACTGTGTTTCTGACAACTGTGTGTCTGACCACTGTGTTTCTGACCAGTGTAATTCTGACCACTGTGTATCTGACCACTGTGTTTATGACCAGTGTTTTTCTGAGCAGTGTGTTTCCGACCAGTGTGTTTCTGACCAGAGTGTTTCTGACCAACGTGTTTCTGACCAGAGTGTTTCTGACCAGTGTGTTTCTGACCAGTGTGTTTCTGACCAGTGTGTTTCGACCACAGTGTTTCTGACCACTGTATTTCTGACCACTTTGTTTCTGACCACGGTGTTTCTGACCACCGTGTTTCTGACCACTGTGTTTCTGACCACTGTGTTTCATACCACTGTGTTTCTGACCACCGTGTCTCTGACCAGTGTGTTTCTGACCAGTGTGTTTCTGACCAGTGTCTTTCTGACCAGTGTGTTTCTGACCACTGTATTTCTGACCACTGTGTTTGTGACCACTGTGTTTCATACCACTGTGTTTCTGACCACCGTGTCTCTGACCAGTGTGTTTCTGACCAGTGTGTTTCTGACCAGTGTCTTTCTGACCAGTGTGTTTCTGACCAGTGTGTTTCTGACCAGTGTGTTTCTGACAACTGTGTTTCTGACCAAAGTGTTTCTGACCACTGTGTTTCTGACCACTGCGATTCTGACTAGTGTGTTTCTGACCAGTGTGTATCTGACCAGTGTGTTTCTGACCACTATATTTCAGACCGGTGCGTTTCCGACCACCGTGTTTCTGACCAGTGTGTTTTTGACCACTGTGTTTCTAATCACTGTGTTTCTGACCATTGTGTTTCTGACCAGTGTAATTCTGACCACTGTGTTTCTGATCAGTGTGTTTCTGACCAGTGTGCTTCTGACCAGTGTGTTCCTGACAAGTGTGTTTCAGACCATTGTGTTTCTGACAAGTGTGTCTCTGACCACTGTGTTTGTGACCACTGTGTTTCTAACCACTGTGTTTCTGACCGCTGTGTTTCTCACCACTGTGTTCCTAACAAGTGTGTTTCTAATCACTGTGTTCCTGACGAATATGTTTCTGCCCAGTGTGTTTCTGACCACTGTGTTTCTGACCACTGTGTTTATGACCAGTGTGTTTCTGACCAGTGTCTTTATGGACAGTGTGTTTCTGACCACAGTGTTTCTGACCACGGTGTTTCTGACCAGTGCGATTCTGACCAGTGTGTATGTGACCACTGTTTTTCTGACCACTGTGTTTGTGACCACTGTGTTTCTGACCACCGTGTTTCTGACCACTGTGTCTCTGACCACTGTGTTTCTGACCAGTGTTTCTGACCAGTGTGTTTCTGACCAGTGTGTTTCTGACCACTGTGTTTCTGACCACTGTGTTTTGGACCACTGTATTTTGGACCACTGTGTTTCTGACCAGTGTGTTTCTAACCACTGTTTTTCTGACCACTGTGTTTGTGCCCACTGTGTTTCTGACCACTGTGTTTCTCACCACTGTGTTTCTGACCACTGTGTTTTGGACCACTGTATTTTGGACCACTGTGTTTCTGACCAGTGTGTTTCTAACCACTGTTTTTCTGACCACTGTGTTTGTGCCCACTGTGTTTCTGACCACTGTGTTTCTCACCACTGTGTTTCTGACCACTGTGTTTTGGACCACTGTATTTTGGACCACTGTGTTTCTGACCAGTGTGTTTCTAACCACTGTTTTTCTGACCACTGTGTTTGTGCCCACTGTGTTTCTGACCACTGTGTTTCTCACCACTGTGTTTCTGACCACTGTGTTTTGGACCACTGTATTTTGGACCACTGTGTTTCTGACCAGTGTGTTTCTAACCACTGTTTTTCTGACCACTGTGTTTGTGCCCACTGTGTTTCTGACCACTGTGTTTCTCACCACTGTGTTTCTGACCACTGTGTTTTGGACCACTGTATTTTGGACCACTGTGTTTCTGACCAGTGTGTTTCTAACCACTGTTTTTCTGACCACTGTGTTTGTGCCCACTGTGTTTCTGACCACTGTGTTTCTCACCACTGTGTTTCTGACCACTGTGTTTTGGACCACTGTATTTTGGACCACTGTGTTTCTGACCAGTGTGTTTCTAACCACTGTTTTTCTGACCACTGTGTTTGTGCCCACTGTGTTTCTGACCACTGTGTTTCTCACCACTGTGTTTCTGACCACTGTGTTTTGGACCACTGTATTTTGGACCACTGTGTTTCTGACCAGTGTGTTTCTAACCACTGTTTTTCTGACCACTGTGTTTGTGCCCACTGTGTTTCTGACCACTGTGTTTCTCACCACTGTGTTTCTGACCACTGTGTTTTGGACCACTGTATTTTGGACCACTGTGTTTCTGACCAGTGTGTTTCTAACCACTGTTTTTCTGACCACTGTGTTTGTGCCCACTGTGTTTCTGACCACTGTGTTTCTCACCACTGTGTTTCTGACCACTGTGTTTTGGACCACTGTATTTTGGACCACTGTGTTTCTGACCAGTGTGTTTCTAACCACTGTTTTTCTGACCACTGTGTTTGTGCCCACTGTGTTTCTGACCACTGTGTTTCTCACCACTGTGTTTCTGACCACTGTGTTTTGGACCACTGTATTTTGGACCACTGTGTTTCTGACCAGTGTGTTTCTAACCACTGTTTTTCTGACCACTGTGTTTGTGCCCACTGTGTTTCTGACCACTGTGTTTCTCACCACTGTGTTTCTGACCACTGTGTTTTGGACCACTGTATTTTGGACCACTGTGTTTCTGACCAGTGTGTTTCTAACCACTGTTTTTCTGACCACTGTGTTTGTGCCCACTGTGTTTCTGACCACTGTGTTTCTCACCACTGTGTTTCTGACCACTGTGTTTTGGACCACTGTATTTTGGACCACTGTGTTTCTGACCAGTGTGTTTCTAACCACTGTTTTTCTGACCACTGTGTTTGTGCCCACTGTGTTTCTGACCACTGTGTTTCTCACCACTGTGTTTCTGACCACTGTGTTTTGGACCACTGTATTTTGGACCACTGTGTTTCTGACCAGTGTGTTTCTAACCACTGTTTTTCTGACCACTGTGTTTGTGCCCACTGTGTTTCTGACCACTGTGTTTCTCACCACTGTGTTTCTGACCACTGTGTTTTGGACCACTGTATTTTGGACCACTGTGTTTCTGACCAGTGTGTTTCTAACCACTGTTTTTCTGACCACTGTGTTTGTGCCCACTGTGTTTCTGACCACTGTGTTTCTCACCACTGTGTTTCTGACCACTGTGTTTTGGACCACTGTATTTTGGACCACTGTGTTTCTGACCAGTGTGTTTCTAACCACTGTTTTTCTGACCACTGTGTTTGTGCCCACTGTGTTTCTGACCACTGTGTTTCTCACCACTGTGTTTCTGACCACTGTGTTTTGGACCACTGTATTTTGGACCACTGTGTTTCTGACCAGTGTGTTTCTAACCACTGTTTTTCTGACCACTGTGTTTGTGCCCACTGTGTTTCTGACCACTGTGTTTCTCACCACTGTGTTTCTGACCACTGTGTTTTGGACCACTGTATTTTGGACCACTGTGTTTCTGACCAGTGTGTTTCTAACCACTGTTTTTCTGACCACTGTGTTTGTGCCCACTGTGTTTCTGACCACTGTGTTTCTCACCACTGTGTTTCTGACCACTGTGTTTTGGACCACTGTATTTTGGACCACTGTGTTTCTGACCAGTGTGTTTCTAACCACTGTTTTTCTGACCACTGTGTTTGTGCCCACTGTGTTTCTGACCACTGTGTTTCTCACCACTGTGTTTCTGACCACTGTGTTTTGGACCACTGTATTTTGGACCACTGTGTTTCTGACCAGTGTGTTTCGACCACTGTGTTCTTTACCACTGTGTTTCTGACCACTGTGTTTCTGACGACTGTGCTTCTGACCAGTGTGTTTTTGACCAGTGTGTTTCTGACCACTGTGTTTCTGACATCTGTGTTTCTGACCACTGTGTTTCTGACCAGTGTGTTTATGACCACTGTGTTTCTGACCAGTGAGTTTCTGACCACTGTGTTTATTACATCTGTGTTTCTGACCAACGTGTTATTGACCAGTGTGTTTCTGACGATTGTGTTTCTTACCAGTGTGTTTCTGAACAGGGTGTTTCTGACCAGTGTGTTCTGGCCACTGTGTTTCTGACCACTGTGTTTCTGACGCCCGTGTTTCTGACCACTGTGTTTCTGACCACCGTGTTTCTAACCACTGTGTTTCTGACCGATGTGTTTTTGACCACTGTGTTTCTGACCACTGTGCTTCTGACCAGTGTGTTTCTGACCACTGTGTTTCTGACCACCGTGTTTCTAACCACTGTGTTTCTGACCGATGTGTTTTTGACCACTGTGTTTCTGACCACTGTGCTTCTGACCAGTGTGTTTATGACCAGTGTTTTTCTGACCACTGAGTTTCTGACCCCTGTATTTCTGAACAGAGTGTTTATGACCACTGTGTTTCTGACCAGTCTGTTTATGATCAGTGTGCTTCTGACCAGTGTGTTTACGACCAGTGTTTTTCTGACCACTGAGTTTCTGACCCCTGTATTTCTGAACAGAGTGTTTATGACCACTGTGTTTCTGACCAGTCTGTTTATGATCAGTGTGCTTCTGACCAGTGTGCTTCTGATCACTGTGTTTCTGACCACTGTGTTTATGACCAGTGTGTTTCTGACCAGTGTGTTTCTGGCCACTGTGTTTCTGACCAGTGTGTTTCTGACCACTGTGTTTCTGACCAGTGTGTTTCTGGCCACTGTGTTTCTGACCAGTGTGTTTCTGACCACTGTGTTTCTGACCATTGTGTTGATGACGAGCGTGTTTCTGACCACTGTGTTTCTGACCATTGTGTTTCTGGCCACTTTTTTTCTGACCACTCTGTTTCTGACCACTGTGTTTCTGACCACTGTGTTTATGACCAGTGTGTTTGTGATCAGTGTTTTTCTGACCACTGTGTTTTTAGCCAGTGTGTTTCTGACCACTGTGTTTGTGACCAATGTGTTTCTGCCCAGTGTGTTTATGACCACTGTGTTTCTGACCAGTGTGTCTCTGACCACTGTGTTTGTGACCACTGTGTTTCTGACCAGTGTGTTTCTGACCACTGTGTTTGTGACCAATGTGTTTCTGCCCAGTGTGTTTATGACCACTGTGTTTCTGACCAGTGTGTCTCTGACCACTGTGTTTGTGACCACTGTGTTTCTGACCAGTGTGTCTCTGACCACTGTGTTTCTGACCACTGTGTTTCTGACCACGGTGTTTCTGACCACTGTGTTCCTGGCCACTGTGTTTCTAACCACTGTGTTTCTGACTACTGTGTTTCTGACCGTGTTCCTGACCACCGTGTTCCTGACCACTGTGTTTCTGACCACTGTGTTTCTGACCACGGTGTTTCTGACCACTGTGTTCCTGGCCACTGTGTTTCTAACCACTGTGTTTCTGACTACTGTGTTTCTGACCGTGTTCCTGACCACCGTGTTCCTGACTACTGTGTGTCTGACCACTGTTTTTCTGACCACTGTGTTTCTGACCACTGTGTTTCTGACCACTGTGTTTCTAACCAGTGTGTTTCTGACCAGTGTGTTTCTGACCACTGTGTTTCTGACCAGCGTGTTTCTGACCACTGTGTTTCTGACCACCGTGTTTCTGACCACTGTGTTTCTGACCACCGTGTTTCTGACCACTGTGTTTCTGACCACCGTGTTTCTGACCACTGTGTTTCTGACCACCGTGTTTCTGACCACTGTGTTTCTGACCACCGTGTTTCTGACCACTGTGTTTCTGACCACCGTGTTTCTGACCACTGTGTTTCTGACCACCGTGTTTCTGACCACTGTGTTTCTGACCACCGTGTTTCTGACCACTGTGTTTCTGACCACCGTGTTTCTGACCACTGTGTTTCTGACCACCGTGTTTCTGACCACTGTGTTTCTGACCACCGTGTTTCTGACCACTGTGTTTCTGACCACCGTGTTTCTGACCACTGTGTTTCTGACCACCGTGTTTCTGACCACTGTGTTTCTGACCACCGTGTTTCTGACCACTGTGTTTCTGACCACCGTGTTTCTGACCACTGTGTTTCTGACCACCGTGTTTCTGACCACTGTGTTTCTGACCACCGTGTTTCTGACCACTGTGTTTCTGACCACCGTGTTTCTGACCACTGTGTTTCTGACCACCGTGTTTCTGACCACTGTGTTTCTGACCACCGTGTTTCTGACCACTGTGTTTCTGACCACCGTGTTTCTGACCACTGTGTTTCTGACCACCGTGTTTCTGACCACTGTGTTTCTGACCACCGTGTTTCTGACCACTGTGTTTCTGACCACCGTGTTTCTGACCACTGTGTTTCTGACCACCGTGTTTCTGACCACTGTGTTTCTGACCACCGTGTTTCTGACCACTGTGTTTCTGACCACCGTGTTTCTGACCACTGTGTTTCTGACCACCGTGTTTCTGACCACTGTGTTTCTGACCACCGTGTTTCTGACCACTGTGTTTCTGACCACCGTGTTTCTGACCACTGTGTTTCTGACCACCGTGTTTCTGACCACTGTGTTTCTGACCACCGTGTTTCTGACCACTGTGTTTCTGACCACCGTGTTTCTGACCACTGTGTTTCTGACCACCGTGTTTCTGACCACTGTGTTTCTGACCACCGTGTTTCTGACCACTGTGTTTCTGACCACCGTGTTTCTGACCACTGTGTTTCTGACCACCGTGTTTCTGACCACTGTGTTTCTGACCACCGTGTTTCTGACCACTGTGTTTCTGACCACCGTGTTTCTGACCACTGTGTTTCTGACCACCGTGTTTCTGACCACTGTGTTTCTGACCACCGTGTTTCTGACCACTGTGTTTCTGACCACCGTGTTTCTGACCACTGTGTTTCTGACCACCGTGTTTCTGACCACTGTGTTTCTGACCACCGTGTTTCTGACCACTGTGTTTCTGACCACCGTGTTTCTGACCACTGTGTTTCTGACCACCGTGTTTCTGACCACTGTGTTTCTGACCACCGTGTTTCTGACCACTGTGTTTCTGACCACCGTGTTTCTGACCACTGTGTTTCTGACCACCGTGTTTCTGACCACTGTGTTTCTGACCACCGTGTTTCTGACCACTGTGTTTCTGACCACCGTGTTTCTGACCACTGTGTTTCTGACCACCGTGTTTCTGACCACTGTGTTTCTGACCACCGTGTTTCTGACCACTGTGTTTCTGACCACCGTGTTTCTGACCACTGTGTTTCTGACCACCGTGTTTCTGACCACTGTGTTTCTGACCACCGTGTTTCTGACCACTGTGTTTCTGACCACCGTGTTTCTGACCACTGTGTTTCTGACCACCGTGTTTCTGACCACTGTGTTTCTGACCACCGTGTTTCTGACCACTGTGTTTCTGACCACCGTGTTTCTGACCACTGTGTTTCTGACCACCGTGTTTCTGACCACTGTGTTTCTGACCACCGTGTTTCTGAGAAGTGTGTTTCTGTCCACTGTGTTTATGACCAGTGTGCTACTGACCAATGTGTTTCTGACCAGTGTGTTTCGGACCAGTGTACTTCTAACAACTGTGTTTCTGATCATTGTGTGTCTGACGTGTGTTTTTCGGACCAGTGTGTTTCTGACCGGTGTGTTTCTGACCAGCGTGTTTCTGACCACAGAGTTTCTGACCCCTGTATTGCTGACCAGTGTGTTTCTGACCACCGTGTTTCAGACCAGTGTGTTTTGGACCAGTGTGCTTCAGACCACTGTGTCTCTGACCAGTGTGTTTCTAACCACTTTGTTCCTGACCACTGTGTTTCTGACCAGTGTGTTTCTGACCACTGTGCTTCTGACAACTGTGTGTCTAACCACTGTGTTTATGACCAGTGTGTTTCTGACCAGTGTGTTTCTGACCACTGTGTTTCTGACCACTGTGTTTCTGACCA
>SZWC01001649.1:233246-248837 GCA_023375785.1 Penium margaritaceum
TGTGTTTCTGACCAGTGTGTTTCTGACCACTGTGTTTCTGACCAGTGTGTTTCTGACCACTGTGTTTCTGACCACTGTGTTTCTGACCACGGTGTTTCTGACCACTGTGTTCCTGGCCACTGTGTTTCTAACCACTGTGTTTCTGACTACTGTGTTTCTGACCGTGTTCCTGACCACCGTGTTCCTGACTACTGTGTGTCTGACCACTGTTTTTCTGACCACTGTGTTTCTGACCACTGTGTTTCTGACCACTGTGTTTCTAACCAGTGTGTTTCTGACCAGTGTGTTTCTGACCACTGTGTTTCTGACCAGCGTGTGTCTGACCATTGTGTTTCTGACCTCTGTGTTTCTGACCAATGTGTTTCTGACCGGTGCGTTTCTGACCACTGTGTTTATGACCACTGTGTTTCTGACCTCTGTGTTTCTGACCAATGTGTTTCTGACCAGTGTGTTTCTGACCACCGTGTTTCTGAGAAGTGTGTTTCTGTCCACAGTGTTTATGACCAGTGTGTTTCTGACCACTGTGCTTCTGACAACTGTGTGTCTAACCACTGTGTTTATGACCAGTGTGTTTCTGACCAGTGTGTTTCTGACCACTGTGTTTCTGACCAGTGTGTTTCTAACCACTGTTTTTGTGACCACTGTGTTTCTGACCAGTTTGTTTCTCACCACCGTTTTCTGACCAGTGTGTTCCTCACCACTGTGCCTCTAACCACTGTGTTTCTGACCACTGTGTTTCGGACCACTGTATTTTGGACCACTGTGTTTCTGACCAGTGTGTTTCGACCACTGTGTTCTTTACCACTGTGTTTCTGACCACTGTGTTTCTGACGACTGTGCTTCTGACCAGTGTGTTTTTGACCAGTGTGTTTCTGACCACTGTGTTTCTGACCAGTGTGTTTCTGACCAGTGTCTTTCTGACCAGTGTGTTTCTGACCAGTGTCTTTCTGACCAGTGTGTTTCTGACCAGTGTCTTTCTGACCAGTGTGTTTCTGACCAGTGTCTTTCTGACCAGTGTGTTTCTGACCAGTGTCTTTCTGACCAGTGTGTTTCTGACCAGTGTCTTTCTGACCAGTGTGTTTCTGACCAGTGTCTTTCTGACCAGTGTGTTTCTGACCAGTGTCTTTCTGACCAGTGTGTTTCTGACCAGTGTCTTTCTGACCAGTGTGTTTCTGACCAGTGTCTTTCTGACCAGTGTGTTTCTGACCAGTGTCTTTCTGACCAGTGTGTTTCTGACCAGTGTCTTTCTGACCAGTGTGTTTCTGACCAGTGTCTTTCTGACCAGTGTGTTTCTGACCAGTGTCTTTCTGACCAGTGTGTTTCTGACCAGTGTCTTTCTGACCAGTGTGTTTCTGACCAGTGTCTTTCTGACCAGTGTGTTTCTGACCAGTGTCTTTCTGACCAGTGTGTTTCTGACCAGTGTCTTTCTGACCAGTGTGTTTCTGACCAGTGTCTTTCTGACCAGTGTGTTTCTGACCAGTGTCTTTCTGACCAGTGTGTTTCTGACCAGTGTCTTTCTGACCAGTGTGTTTCTGACCAGTGTCTTTCTGACCAGTGTGTTTCTGACCAGTGTCTTTCTGACCAGTGTGTTTCTGACCAGTGTCTTTCTGACCAGTGTGTTTCTGACCAGTGTCTTTCTGACCAGTGTGTTTCTGACCAGTGTCTTTCTGACCAGTGTGTTTCTGACCAGTGTCTTTCTGACCAGTGTGTTTCTGACCAGTGTCTTTCTGACCAGTGTGTTTCTGACCAGTGTCTTTCTGACCAGTGTGTTTCTGACCAGTGTCTTTCTGACCAGTGTGTTTCTGACCAGTGTCTTTCTGACCAGTGTGTTTCTGACCAGTGTCTTTCTGACCAGTGTGTTTCTGACCAGTGTCTTTCTGACCAGTGTGTTTCTGACCAGTGTGTTTCTGACAGTGTGTTTCTGACCAGTATGTTCTGATCACTGTGTTTCTGACCACTGTGTTTGTGACCATTGTGTTTCTGACCACTGTGTATCTGGCCACCGTGTTCCTGACCACCGTGTTCCTGACCACGGTGTTTCTGTCCCCTGTTTTTTTTTTACCACCGTGTTTCTGACCACTGTGTTTCTGACCAGCGTGTGTCTGACCATAGTGTTTCTGACCTCTGTGTTTCTGACCAATGTGTTTCTGACCGGTGCGTTTCAAACCACTGTGTTTATGACCACTGTGTTTCTGACCTCTGTGTTTCTGACCAATGTGTTTCTGACCAGTGTGTTTCTGACCACCGTGTTTCTGAGAAGTGTGTTTCTGTCCACAGTGTTTATGACCAGTGTGCTACTGACCAATGTGTTTCTGACCAGTGTGTTTCTGACCAGTGTGTTTCTGACAGTGTGTTTCTGACCAGTATGTTCTGATCACTGTGTTTCTGACCACTGTGTTTCTGACCACTGTGTTTCTGACCACTGTGTTTCTGACCAGTGTGTTTCTGACCGCTGTGTTTCTGAGCACTGCGTTTCTGACCACTGTGTTTATGACCAGTGTGTTTCTGACCAGTGTGTTTCTGACCAGTGTGTTTATGACCAGTGTGTTTCTGACCAGTGTGTTTATGACCACTGTGTTTCTGACCACTGTGTTTCTGACCACTGGGTTTTTGACCAGTGTGTTTCTGACCAGTGTGTTTCTGACCACTGTGTGTCTGACCTTTGTGTTTCCGACCACTGTGTTTCTGACCAGTGTGTTTCTGACCATTGTGTTTCTGACAAGTGTGTTTCTGACCAGAGTGTTTTTGACCTGTGTGTTGCTGACCAGTGTGTTTCTGACCAGTGTCTTTGTGAACGCGTGTTTCTGACCAGTGTATTCAGACCACTGTGTTTCTGACCACTGTGTTTCTGACCACTGTGTTTCTGACTGCTGTGATTCTGACCACCGTGTTCCTGACCACCGTGTTCCTGACCACCGTGTTTATGGCCACTGTTTTTCTGACCACTGTGTTTATGAATCTGACCACTGTGTTTCTGACCAGTGTGTTTCTGACCACAGTGTTTTTGACCACAGTGTTTCTGACCATTGTGTTTCTGACCACTATGTTTCTGACCAGTGTGCTTCTGACCAATGTGTTTCTGACCAGTGTTTTTCTCTCCACTGTGTTTCCGACAACTGTGTGTCTGACCACTGTGTTTCTGACCAGTGTAATTCTGACCACTGTGTTTCTGACCACTGTGTTTATGACCAGTGTTTTTCTGAGCAGTGTGTTTCCGACCAGTGTTTTTCTGACCAGAGTGTTTCTGACCACCGTGTTTCTGACCAGTGTGTTTCTGACCACTGTGTTTCTGACCACTGTGTTTCTGACCACGGTATTTCTGACCACAGTGTTTCTGACCACTGTGTTTCTGACCACTGTGTTTCATACCACTGTGTTTCTGACCACCGTGTCTCTGACCAGTGTGTTTCTGACCAGTGTGTTTCTGACCAGTGTCTTTCTGACCAGTGTGTTTCTGACCACCGTGTTTCTGACCACCGTGTTTCTGACCACCGTGTTTCTGACCACCGTGTTTCTGACCACCGTGTTTCTGACCACCGTGTTTCTGACCACCGTGTTTCTGACCACCGTGTTTCTGACCACCGTGTTTCTGACCACCGTGTTTCTGACCACCGTGTTTCTGACCACCGTGTTTCTGACCACCGTGTTTCTGACCACCGTGTTTCTGACCACCGTGTTTCTGACCACCGTGTTTCTGACCACCGTGTTTCTGACCACCGTGTTTCTGACCACCGTGTTTCTGACCACCGTGTTTCTGACCACCGTGTTTCTGACCACCGTGTTTCTGACCACCGTGTTTCTGACCACCGTGTTTCTGACCACCGTGTTTCTGACCACCGTGTTTCTGACCACCGTGTTTCTGACCACCGTGTTTCTGACCACCGTGTTTCTGACCACCGTGTTTCTGACCACCGTGTTTCTGACCACCGTGTTTCTGACCACCGTGTTTCTGACCACCGTGTTTCTGACCACCGTGTTTCTGACCACCGTGTTTCTGACCACCGTGTTTCTGACCACCGTGTTTCTGACCACCGTGTTTCTGACCACCGTGTTTCTGACCACCGTGTTTCTGACCACCGTGTTTCTGACCACCGTGTTTCTGACCACCGTGTTTCTGACCACCGTGTTTCTGACCACCGTGTTTCTGACCACCGTGTTTCTGACCACCGTGTTTCTGACCACCGTGTTTCTGACCACCGTGTTTCTGACCACCGTGTTTCTGACCACCGTGTTTCTGACCACCGTGTTTCTGACCACCGTGTTTCTGACCACCGTGTTTCTGACCACCGTGTTTCTGACCACCGTGTTTCTGACCACCGTGTTTCTGACCACCGTGTTTCTGACCACCGTGTTTCTGACCACCGTGTTTCTGACCACCGTGTTTCTGACCACCGTGTTTCTGACCACCGTGTTTCTGACCACCGTGTTTCTGACCACCGTGTTTCTGACCACCGTGTTTCTGACCACCGTGTTTCTGACCACCGTGTTTCTGACCACCGTGTTTCTGACCACCGTGTTTCTGACCACCGTGTTTCTGACCACCGTGTTTCTGACCACCGTGTTTCTGACCACCGTGTTTCTGACCACCGTGTTTCTGACCACCGTGTTTCTGACCACCGTGTTTCTGACCACCGTGTTTCTGACCACCGTGTTTCTGACCACCGTGTTTCTGACCACCGTGTTTCTGACCACCGTGTTTCTGACCACCGTGTTTCTGACCACCGTGTTTCTGACCACCGTGTTTCTGACCACCGTGTTTCTGACCACCGTGTTTCTGACCACCGTGTTTCTGACCACCGTGTTTCTGACCACCGTGTTTCTGACCACCGTGTTTCTGACCACCGTGTTTCTGACCACCGTGTTTCTGACCACCGTGTTTCTGACCACCGTGTTTCTGACCACCGTGTTTCTGACCACCGTGTTTCTGACCACCGTGTTTCTGACCACCGTGTTTCTGACCACCGTGTTTCTGACCACCGTGTTTCTGACCACCGTGTTTCTGACCACCGTGTTTCTGACCACCGTGTTTCTGACCACCGTGTTTCTGACCACCGTGTTTCTGACCACCGTGTTTCTGACCACCGTGTTTCTGACCACCGTGTTTCTGACCACCGTGTTTCTGACCACCGTGTTTCTGACCACCGTGTTTCTGACCACCGTGTTTCTGACCACCGTGTTTCTGACCACCGTGTTTCTGACCACCGTGTTTCTGACCACCGTGTTTCTGACCACCGTGTTTCTGACCACCGTGTTTCTGACCACCGTGTTTCTGACCACCGTGTTTCTGACCACCGTGTTTCTGACCACCGTGTTTCTGACCACCGTGTTTCTGACCACCGTGTTTCTGACCACCGTGTTTCTGACCACCGTGTTTCTGACCACCGTGTTTCTGACCACCGTGTTTCTGACCACCGTGTTTCTGACCACCGTGTTTCTGACCACCGTGTTTCTGACCACCGTGTTTCTGACCACCGTGTTTCTGACCACCGTGTTTCTGACCACCGTGTTTCTGACCACCGTGTTTCTGACCACCGTGTTTCTGACCACCGTGTTTCTGACCACCGTGTTTCTGACCACCGTGTTTCTGACCACCGTGTTTCTGACCACCGTGTTTCTGACCACCGTGTTTCTGACCACCGTGTTTCTGACCACCGTGTTTCTGACCACCGTGTTTCTGACCACCGTGTTTCTGACCACCGTGTTTCTGACCACCGTGTTTCTGACCACCGTGTTTCTGACCACCGTGTTTCTGACCACCGTGTTTCTGACCACCGTGTTTCTGACCACCGTGTTTCTGACCACCGTGTTTCTGACCACCGTGTTTCTGACCACCGTGTTTCTGACCACCGTGTTTCTGACCACCGTGTTTCTGACCACCGTGTTTCTGACCACCGTGTTTCTGACCACCGTGTTTCTGACCACCGTGTTTCTGACCACCGTGTTTCTGACCACCGTGTTTCTGACCACCGTGTTTCTGACCACCGTGTTTCTGACCACCGTGTTTCTGACCACCGTGTTTCTGACCACCGTGTTTCTGACCACCGTGTTTCTGACCACCGTGTTTCTGACCACCGTGTTTCTGACCACCGTGTTTCTGACCACCGTGTTTCTGACCACCGTGTTTCTGACCACCGTGTTTCTGACCACCGTGTTTCTGACCACCGTGTTTCTGACCACCGTGTTTCTGACCACCGTGTTTCTGACCACCGTGTTTCTGACCACCGTGTTTCTGACCACCGTGTTTCTGACCACCGTGTTTCTGACCACCGTGTTTCTGACCACCGTGTTTCTGACCACCGTGTTTCTGACCACCGTGTTTCTGACCACCGTGTTTCTGACCACCGTGTTTCTGACCACCGTGTTTCTGACCACCGTGTTTCTGACCACCGTGTTTCTGACCACCGTGTTTCTGACCACCGTGTTTCTGACCACCGTGTTTCTGACCACCGTGTTTCTGACCACCGTGTTTCTGACCACCGTGTTTCTGACCACCGTGTTTCTGACCACCGTGTTTCTGACCACCGTGTTTCTGACCACCGTGTTTCTGACCACCGTGTTTCTGACCACCGTGTTTCTGACCACCGTGTTTCTGACCACCGTGTTTCTGACCACCGTGTTTCTGACCACCGTGTTTCTGACCACCGTGTTTCTGACCACCGTGTTTCTGACCACCGTGTTTCTGACCACCGTGTTTCTGACCACCGTGTTTCTGACCACCGTGTTTCTGACCACCGTGTTTCTGACCACCGTGTTTCTGACCACCGTGTTTCTGACCACCGTGTTTCTGACCACCGTGTTTCTGACCACCGTGTTTCTGACCACCGTGTTTCTGACCACCGTGTTTCTGACCACCGTGTTTCTGACCACCGTGTTTCTGACCACCGTGTTTCTGACCACCGTGTTTCTGACCACCGTGTTTCTGACCACCGTGTTTCTGACCACCGTGTTTCTGACCACCGTGTTTCTGACCACCGTGTTTCTGACCACCGTGTTTCTGACCACCGTGTTTCTGACCACCGTGTTTCTGACCACCGTGTTTCTGACCACCGTGTTTCTGACCACCGTGTTTCTGACCACCGTGTTTCTGACCACCGTGTTTCTGACCACCGTGTTTCTGACCACCGTGTTTCTGACCACCGTGTTTCTGACCACCGTGTTTCTGACCACCGTGTTTCTGACCACCGTGTTTCTGACCACCGTGTTTCTGACCACCGTGTTTCTGACCACCGTGTTTCTGACCACCGTGTTTCTGACCACCGTGTTTCTGACCACCGTGTTTCTGACCACCGTGTTTCTGACCACCGTGTTTCTGACCACCGTGTTTCTGACCACCGTGTTTCTGACCACCGTGTTTCTGACCACCGTGTTTCTGACCACCGTGTTTCTGACCACCGTGTTTCTGACCACCGTGTTTCTGACCACCGTGTTTCTGACCACCGTGTTTCTGACCACCGTGTTTCTGACCACCGTGTTTCTGACCAGTGTGTTTCTGACCAGAGTGTTTATGACCAGTGTGCTACTGACCAATGTGTTTCTGACCAGTGTGTTTCTGACCACTATGTTTCTGACCACTGTGTTTCTGACCAGTGTGTTTCTGACCAGTGTAATTCTGAACACCGTGTTTCTGACCACTGTGTTTCTGACCAGTGTGTTTCTGACTAGTGTGTTTGTGACCAGTGTGTTTCTGACCACAGTGTTTCTGACCAGTGTGTGTCTGACCAGTGTGTTTCTAACCAATGTGTTAGTGACCACTGTGTTTCTGACCACTGTGTTTATGACCACTATGTTTGTGACCAGTGTGTTTCTGACCAGTGTGTTTCTGACCACTGTGTTTCTGACATCTGTGTTTCTGACCACAATGTTTCTGACCAGTGTGTTTCTGACCAATGTGTTTCTTACCAGTGTGTTTCTGACCAGAGTGTTCCTGAGTAGTGTGTTTCTGAACAGTGTGTTTCTGACCAGTGTGTTTGTGACCACTGTGTTTCTGACCATTGTGTTTCTGACAGTGTGTTCCTGACCAATGCGTTCTGGCCACTGTGTTTCTGACCACTACGTTTATGACCACCGTGCTTCTGACCACTGGGTTTCTGACCACCGTGTTTCTGACCAATGTGTTTTTGACCACTGTGTTTCTGACAACTGTGTTTCCGACCGCTGTGCTTCTGACTTGTGTGTTTCTGACTGGTGTGTTTCTGACCAATGAGTTTTTGACCCCTATAGTTTTGACCAGTGTGTTTCTGACCTTTGTGTTTCTGACCACTATGTTCGTGACCACTGTGTTTGTGACCAGTGTGTTTCTGACCAGTGTGTTTCTAACCACTGTGTTTCTGACCTCTGTGTTTCTGACCAATGTGTTTCTGACCAGTGTGTTTCGGACCACTGTGTTTCTGACAAGTGTGTTTCTGACCAGAGTGTTTATGACCAGTGTGCTACTGACCAATGTGTTTCTGACCAGTGTGTTTCTGACCAGTGTGTTTTTGACAGTGTGTCTCTGACCAGTATGTTCTGATCACTGGGTTTCTGACCACTGTGTTTCTGACCACTGTGTTTCTGACCACTGTGTTTCGGACCACCGTGTTCCTGACCACCGTGTTCCTGACCGCTGGGTTTCTGACCTCTGTTTTTCTGACCACCGTGTTTCTGACCACTGTGTTTCTGACCAGTGTGTTTCTGACCACTGTATTTCTGACCACCGCGTTTCTGACCACTTTGTTCCTGACCAATGTGTTTCTGACCAGTGTGTTTCTGACCACTGTGTTTCTGACCACTGTGGTTCTGACCACTGTGTTTCTGACCAGTGTAATTCTGAACACTGTGTTTCTGACCACTGTGTTTCTGACCACTGTGTTTCTGACCAGTGTGTTTCTGACCAGTGTGTTTCTGACCACTGTGTTTCTGACCAGTGTGTATCTGACCTGTGCGTTTCTTACCACTGAGTTAGTGACCACTCTGTTTCTGACTACTGTGTTTCTGACCACTGTGTTTCTGACCACCGTGTTTCTGACCACTGTGTTTCTGACCACCGTGTTTCTGACCACTGTGTTTCTGACCACCGTGTTTCTGACCACTGTGTTTCTGACCACCGTGTTTCTGACCACTGTGTTTCTGACCACCGTGTTTCTGACCACTGTGTTTCTGACCACCGTGTTTCTGACCACTGTGTTTCTGACCACCGTGTTTCTGACCACTGTGTTTCTGACCACTGTGTTTCTGACCACTGTGTTTCTGACCAGTGTGTTTCTGACCAGTGTGTTTCTGACCACTGTGTTTCTGACCAGTGTGTATCTGACCTGTGCGTTTCTTACCACTGAGTTAGTGACCACTCTGTTTCTGACTACTGTGTTTATGACCACTGTGTTTCTGACCAGTGTGTTTCTGACCAGTGTGTTTCTGACCACTGTGTTTCTGACATCTGTGTTTATGACCACTGTGTTTCTGACCAGTGTGTTTCTGACCAATGTGTTTCTTACAAGTATGTTTCTGACCAGAGTGTTCCTGACCAGTGTGTTTCTGAAGTGTGTTTCTGACCAGTGTGTTTGTGACTTGTGTGTTTCTGACAGTGTGTTTCTGACCAGTGCGTTCTGGCCACTGTGTCTGTGACCACTGTGTTTCTGACCACTGTGTTTCTGACCACCGTGTTTCTGACCACTTTGCCTCTCACCACTGTCTTTCTGACCACTGTGTTTCTGACCGCTGTGCTTCTGACCAGTGTGTTTCTGACCAGTGTGTTTCTGACCACTGAGCTTCTGACCCCTGTATTTTTGTCCAGTGTGTTTCTGACCACTGTGTTTCTGACCACTGTGTTTGTGACCACTGTGTTTCTGACAAGTGTGTTTCTGACCAGAGTGTTTCTGACCAGTGTGCTACTGACCAGTGTGTTTCTGAACAGTGTGTTTCTGAGCAGTGTGTTTCTGACCAGTGTGTTTCTGACAGTGTGTTTCTGACCAGTATGTTCTGACCACTGTGTTCGTGACCACTGTGCTTCTGACCAATTGTTTTTCCGACCACTGTGTTTCTGACCACCGTGTTCCTGACCATCGTGTTCCTGACCTCTGTGTTTCTTACCAATGTTTTTCTGACCATTGTGTTTCTGACCACTGGGTTTCTGACCAGTGTGTTTCTGACCACTGTGTTTCTGACCACCGTGTTTGTGACCACTGTGTTTCTGACCAATGTGCTTCTGATCAGTGTTTCTGTCCAGTGTGTTTATGACCACTGTGCTTCTGACCAGTGTGTGTCTGACAAGTATGTTTCTGACCACTGTGTTGGTGACCACTGTGTTTCTGACCACTGTGTTTATGACCACTGTGTTTCTGACCAGTGTGGTTTTGACCAGTGTGTTTCTGACCAATGTGTTTCTGACATCTGTGTTTCTGACCACTGTGTTTCTGACCAGTGTGTTTCTGACCATTGTGTTTCTTACCAGTGTGTTTCTGACCAGAGTGTTCCTGACCACTGTGTTTCTGACCAGTGTGTTTCTGACCACTGTGTTTCTGACCAGTGTGTTTCTGACCAGTGTAATTCTGACCACTGTGTTTCTGACCACTGTGTTTCTGACCATTGTGCATCTGAACAGTGTGTTTCTGACTAGTGTGTTTCTGACCACTGTGTTAGTGACCACTGTATTTCTGACCACTGTGTTTATGACCACTGTGTTTCTGACCAGTGTGTTTCTGACCACTGTGTTTATTACATCTGTGTTTCTGACCACTGTGTTTTTGACCAGTGTGTTTCTGACGATTGTGTTTCTTACCAGTGTGTTTCCGACCAGAGTGTTCCTGACCAGTGTGTTTCTGAACAGGGTGTTTCTTACCAGTGTGTTTCTGACCACTGTGTTTAGGAACAGTGTGTTTTGACTGTGTGTTTCTGACCAGTGTGTTCTAGCCACTGTGTATCTGACCACTGTGTTTCTGACCACCGTGTTTCTGACCACTGTGTTTCTGACAACCGTGTTTCTGACCACTATGTTTCTGACCACTGTGTTTGTGACCACTGTGTTTCTGACCACTGTGCTTCTGACCAGTGTGTTTATGACCAGTGTGTTTCGGACCAATGAGTTTCTCACCCCTGTATTACTGAACAGAGTGTTGATGACCACTGTGTTTCTGACCAGTGTGTTTATGATCAGTGTGCTTCTGACCAGTGTGCTTCTGATCACTGTGTTTTTGACCACTGTGTTTATGACCAGTGTGTTTCCGACCAGTGTGTTTCTGGCCACTGTGTTCCTGACCAGTGTGTTTCTGACCACTGTATTTCTGACCATTGTGTTGATGACGAGTGTGTTTCTGACCACTGTGTTTTTGACCAGTGTGTTTCTGGCCACTGTCTTTTTGACCACTGTGTTTCTGACCACTGTGTTTCTGACCACTGTGTTTATGACCAGTGTGTTTCTGATCAGTGTTTTTTCTGACCACTGTGTTTTTTACCACTGTGTTTCTGACCACTGTGTTTGTGACCACTGTGTTTCTGACCAGTGTGTTTATGACCACTGTGTTTTTGACCGGTGTGTCTCTGACCACTGTGTTTGTGACCACTGTGTTTCTGACCAGTGTGTTTCTGACCACTGTGTTTCTGACCACTGTGTTTCTTACCACGGTGTTTCAGACCACTGTGTTCCTGACCACTGTGTTTCTGGCCACTGTGTTTCTGACCACTGTGTTTCTGACCGTGTTCCTGACCACCATGTTCCTGACCACTGTGTGTCTGACCACTGGTTTTCTGACCACTGTGTTTCTGACCACTGTGTTTCTGACCACTGTATTTCTGACCACTGTATTCCTGACCAGGGTGTTTCTGACCAGTGTGTTTCTGACCAGTGTGTTTCTGTCCTCTGTGTTTCTGACCAGTGCGTGTCTGACCACTGTGTTTATGACCACTGTGTTTCTGACCGTTGTGTTTCTGACCACTGTGTTTCGGACCAATGTCATTCTGACCAGTGTAAGTCTGACCACTGTGTTTCTGACCACTGTGTTTCTGACCAGTGTTTTTCTGACCAGCGTGTTTCTGACCAGTGTGTTTCTGACCGGTGTGTTTCTGACCACTGAGTTTCTGACCCCTGTATTTCTGACCTGTGTGTTCCTGACCACTGTGCTTCTGACCACTGTGTTTCTGACCACTGTGTTTTTGACGAGTGTGTTTCTGACCGTTGTTTTTCTGACCAGTGTGTATCTGACCACTGTGTTTCTGACCAGTGTGTTGCTGACCACCGTGCTAATGACTGATGTGTTTTTGACCACGGTGTTTATAACCTGTGTGTTTCTGACCAGTGTGTTTCTGACCATTTTGTTTCTGACAAGTGTGTTTCTGACCAGAGTGTTTCTGACCAGTGTGTTTCTGACCAGTTTATTTCTAACCATTGAGTTTCTGACCAGTGAGTTTCTGACAGTGTGTTTCTGACCAGTGTGTTCTGACCACTGTGTTTCTGACAACTGTGTTTATAACCACTGTGTTTATGACCAACGTGTTTCTGACCACCGTGTTCCTGACCACCGTGTTCCTGACCACTGTGTTTCTGACCACTGTGTTTCAGACCACTTTGTTTCTGACCGCTGTGTTTCTGCCCAGTGTGTTTCTGACCACTGTGTTTCTGACCAGTGTGTTCCCGACCACTGTATTTCTGACCACTGTGTTTCTGACCAGCGTGTTTCTGACCAATGTGTTTCTGACCAGTCTGTTCCCGACCACTGTATTTCTGACCACTGTGTTTCTGACCAGTGTGTTTCCGACCAGTGTAATTCTGACCACTGTGGTTCTGAACACTGTGTTTCTGCCCAGTGTTCTTGTGACCAGTGTGTTTCTGACCAGTGTGTTTCTGACCAGTGTGTTTCTGACCACTGAGTTTCTGACCCCTGTATTTCTCACCCGTGTGTTTCCGACCACTGTGTTTCTGACCACTATGTTTCTGACCAGTGTGTTTTTGACGAGTGTGTTTCTGACCACTGTTTTTCTGACCAGTGTGTTTCCGACAGTGTGTTTCAGACCAGTGTGTTCTGACCACTGTGTTTCTGACAACTGTGTTTCTGACCACTGTGTTTCTGACCAACGTGTTTCTGACCACCTTGTTCCTGACCACCATGTTCCTGACCACTGTGTTTCTGACCACTCTGTTTCTGACCACTGTGTTTCTGACCACTGTGTCTCTGACCAGTGTGTTTCTGACCACCGTGTTTCTGACCACCGTGTTTCTGCCCACTGTGGTTCTGACCACTGTGTTTCTGACCAGTGTGTTTCTGACCACTGTGTTTCTGACCGTGATTCTGACCACTGTGTTTTCTGACCAGTGTGTTTGTCAGAAACACACTGGTCCGAAAGGACCAGTGTGTTTCTGACCAATGTGTTTCTGACCAGTGTGTTTCTGACCACTGCGTTCCTGACCACTGTGTTTCTGACCAGTGTGTTTTTGACGAGTGTAGTTATGACAACTGTGTTTCTGACCGCCGTGTATCTGACCAGTGTTTTTCTGACCAGTTTGTTTCTGACCAGTGTGTTTCTGACCAGTGTGTTTCTGGCCACTGAGTTTCTGACCCCTGTATTTCTGACCCGTGTGTTCCTGACCACTGTGTTTCTGACCACTGTGTTTCTGACCACTGTGTTTTTGACGAGTGTATTTCTGACCGTTGTTTTCCTTACCAGTGTATTTGTGACCACTGTGTTTCTGACCAGTGTGTTGCTGACCACTGTGCTAATGACTTCTGTGTTTTTTACCACGGTGTTTATAACCAGTGTGTTTCTGACCGTTTTGTTTCTGACAAGTGTGTTTCTGACCAGAGTGTTTCTGACCAGTGTGTTTCTGACCAGTGTATTTCTAACCACTGTGTTTCTGACCAGTGAGTTTCTGACAGTGTGTTTCTGACCAGTGTGTTCTGACCACTGTGTTTCTGACAACTGTGTTTCTGACCACTGTGTTTATGACCAAAGTGTTTCTGACCACCGTGTTCCTGACCACCGTCTTCCTGACCACTGTGCTTCTGACCACTGTTTTCAGACCACTGTGTTTCTGACCACTGTGTTTCTGCCCACTGTGTTTCGGACCAGTGTGTTTCTGACCAGTGTGTTTCTGATCAGTGTGTTTCTGACCACCGTGCTTCTGATCACTGTGTTTCAGACCACTTTGTTTATGACCAGTGTGTTTCTGACCACTGTGGTTCTGACCAGCGTGTTTCTGACCAATGTGTTTCTGACCGTGATTCTGACCACTGTGTTTTTGACCACTGTGTTTTGGACCAGTGTGTTTCTTACCACTGTGTCTCTGACCTGTGTGTTTCTGACCACCGTGTTTCTGACCACCATGTTTCTGACCACTGTGGTTCTGACCACTGTGTTTCTGACCACTGTGTTTCTGACCACTGTGTTTCTGACCACTGTGTTTCTGACCGGTTTGTTTCTGACCGGTGTGTTTCTGACCACTGTGTTTCTGAGCACTGTGTTTCTGACCACTGTGTTTTTTACCACTATCTTTCTGACTATTGTGTTTCCGACCAGTGTGTTTCTGACCAATGTGTTTCTGACCAGTTTTTCTCTGACCACTGCGTTCCTGACCACTGTGTTTCTGACCAATGTATTTTTGAAGAGTGTTATTATGACAACTGTGCTTCGGACCACTTTGTTTCTGACCAGTGTTTTTCTGACCAGTGTGTTTCTGACCAGTGTGTTTCTGACCTGTGTGCTTCTGACCACTGAGTTTCTGACCAGTGTCTTTTTGACCAGTGTGTTCTAACCACTGTGTTTCTGACCAGTGTGTTTCTAACCACTCTGTTTCTGACCAGTGTTATTCTGACCACTTTGCTTCTGACCACTGTGTTTCTGACCACTGTGTTTATGACCAGTGTGTTTCTGACCAGCGTGTTTCTGACCACTGTGTTTCTGGCCAGTGCGTTTCTGACCAGTGTGTTTCTGACCACTGTGATTGTGACCACTGTGTTTGTGACCAATGTGTTCATTACCAGTGTGTTTCTGACCACAGTGTGTCTGACCAGTGTGTTTGTGACCACTGTCTGTGTGACCACTGTGTTTCTGACCACTGTGTTTCTGACCACTGTGTTTCTGACCGGTTTGTTTCTGACCGGTGTGTTTCTGACCACTGTGTTTCTGAGCACTGTGTTTCTGACCACTGTGTCTTTTACCACTATCTTTTTGACCACTGTGTTTCTGAACCAGTGTGATTCTGACTAGTGTGTTTCTGTCCACTGTGTTTCTGAACCAGTGTGATTCTGACCAGTGTGTTTCTGACCACCGTGTTTATGACCACCGTGTTTCTGACCACAGTGTTTCTGACCACTATGTTTCTGACCCCTGTGTTTCTGACCAGTGTTTTTTTAACCACCGTGTTTCTGACCGGGGTGTTTCTGACCAGTGTGTTTCTTACCACCGTGTTTCTGAGCAGTGTGTTTCTGACCACTGTGTTTATGACCAGTGCGTTTATGAGCAGTGTGTTTCTCACCACTATGTTTCTGACCAGTGTGTTTCTGATCACTGTTTTTCTTACCAGAGTGTGTATGATTAGTGTGCTTCTAACCACTGTGTTTCTGACCACTGTGTTTATGACCAGTGTGTTTCTGACCAGTGTGTTTCTGACCACTGTGTTTCTGACCA
>SZWC01001649.1:254200-272263 GCA_023375785.1 Penium margaritaceum
GAACTGGTTGCAGAGTGGTGCGAACTGGTTGTGATGTGGTGTGAACTGGTTGCAGTGTGGTGCGAACTGGTTGCGGAGTGGTACGAACTGGTTGCGGAGTGGTGCGAACTGGTTGCGGAGTGATGCGAACTGCTTGCAGAGTGGTGTGAACTGGATTCGGAATAGTGCAAACTGGTTGTGGAGTGGTGCAAACTGGGTGCCGAGTGGTGCGAACTCATTGCGGGGTGGTGCGAGCTGGTTGCGGAGTGATGCAAACTGTTTGCGGAGTGGTGTGAACTGGATGCGAAGTGGTGCGAAGGGATTGCGGAGTGGTGCGAACTGGTTGCGGAGTGGTGCAAACTGGTTGCGGAGTGGTGCGAACTGGTAGCGGAGTCGTGCAAACTGATTGCAGTGTGGTGCACACTGGGTGCGGAGTGGTGGGAACTGGTTGCCGAGTGGTGCGAACTGGTTGCGGAGTGGTGCGAACTGGTTGCAGAGTGGTGCGAACTGGTTGCGGAGTGGTGCGAACTGGTTGCGGAGCGGTGCGAACTGGTTGCGGAGTGGTGCGAACTGGTTGCGGAGCGGTGCGAACTGGTTGCGGAGTGGTGCGAACTGGTTGCGGAGCGGTGCGAACTGGTTGCGGAGTGGTGCGAACTGGTTGCGGAGCGGTGCGAACTGGTTGCGGAGTGGTGCGAACTGGTTGCGGAGCGGTGCGAACTGGTTGCGGAGTGGTGCGAACTGGTTGCGGAGCGGTGCGAACTGGTTGCGGAGTGGTGCGAACTGGTTGCGGAGCGGTGCGAACTGGTTGCGGAGTGGTGCGAACTGGTTGCGGAGCGGTGCGAACTGGTTGCGGAGTGGTGCGAACTGGTTGCGGAGCGGTGCGAACTGGTTGCGGAGTGGTGCGAACTGGTTGCGGAGCGGTGCGAACTGGTTGCGGAGTGGTGCGAACTGGTTGCGGAGCGGTGCGAACTGGTTGCGGAGTGGTGCGAACTGGTTGCGGAGCGGTGCGAACTGGTTGCGGAGTGGTGCGAACTGGTTGCGGAGCGGTGCGAACTGGTTGCGGAGTGGTGCGAACTGGTTGCGGAGCGGTGCGAACTGGTTGCGGAGTGGTGCGAACTGGTTGCGGAGCGGTGCGAACTGGTTGCGGAGTGGTGCGAACTGGTTGCGGAGCGGTGCGAACTGGTTGCGGAGTGGTGCGAACTGGTTGCGGAGCGGTGCGAACTGGTTGCGGAGTGGTGCGAACTGGTTGCGGAGCGGTGCGAACTGGTTGCGGAGTGGTGCGAACTGGTTGCGGAGCGGTGCGAACTGGTTGCGGAGTGGTGCGAACTGGTTGCGGAGCGGTGCGAACTGGTTGCGGAGTGGTGCGAACTGGTTGCGGAGCGGTGCGAACTGGTTGCGGAGTGGTGCGAACTGGTTGCGGAGCGGTGCGAACTGGTTGCGGAGTGGTGCGAACTGGTTGCGGAGCGGTGCGAACTGGTTGCGGAGTGGTGCGAACTGGTTGCGGAGCGGTGCGAACTGGTTGCGGAGTGGTGCGAACTGGTTGCGGAGCGGTGCGAACTGGTTGCGGAGTGGTGCGAACTGGTTGCGGAGCGGTGCGAACTGGTTGCGGAGTGGTGCGAACTGGTTGCGGAGCGGTGCGAACTGGTTGCGGAGTGGTGCGAACTGGTTGCGGAGCGGTGCGAACTGGTTGCGGAGTGGTGCGAACTGGTTGCGGAGCGGTGCGAACTGGTTGCGGAGTGGTGCGAACTGGTTGCGGAGCGGTGCGAACTGGTTGCGGAGTGGTGCGAACTGGTTGCGGAGCGGTGCGAACTGGTTGCGGAGTGGTGCGAACTGGTTGCGGAGCGGTGCGAACTGGTTGCGGAGTGGTGCGAACTGGTTGCGGAGCGGTGCGAACTGGTTGCGGAGTGGTGCGAACTGGTTGCGGAGCGGTGCGAACTGGTTGCGGAGTGGTGCGAACTGGTTGCGGAGCGGTGCGAACTGGTTGCGGAGTGGTGCGAACTGGTTGCGGAGCGGTGCGAACTGGTTGCGGAGTGGTGCGAACTGGTTGCGGAGCGGTGCGAACTGGTTGCGGAGTGGTGCGAACTGGTTGCGGAGCGGTGCGAACTGGTTGCGGAGTGGTGCGAACTGGTTGCGGGGTGGTGCGAACTGGTTGCCGAGTGGTGCGAACTGGTTGCGGAGTGGTGCGAACTGGTTGCGGAGTGGTGCCAACTGGTTGCGGAGTGGTGCAAACTGGTTGCGGAGTGGTGCAAACTGGGTGCAGAATTGTGCGAACAGGATGCGGAGTGGTGCGAACGGATTGCGGAGTGGTGCGAGCTGGTTGCGGAGTGGTGTGAACTGGTTGCGGAGTGGCGCGAACTGGTTGCAAAGTGGTACGTACTGGTTGCGGAGTGGTGTGAACTGGCTGCGGAGTGATGCCAATTGGTTGCGGAGTGGTGCCATCTGGTTGCGGAGTGGTGCGAACTCGTTGCGGACTGGTTTGAACTGGTTGCGGAGTGGTACGAACTGGTTGCGGAGTTGTGCGAACTCGTTGCGGAGTGGTGCGAACTGGTTGCGGTGTGGTACGAACTGGTTGCGGAGTGGTGCGAACTGGTTGCAGAGTGGTGCCAACTGGTTGTGGAGTGGTGCAAACCGGTTGCGGAGTGGTGCGAACTGGTTGCGGAGTGGGGCGAACGGGTTGCAGAATGGTGCGAACTGGTTGCAGTGCGGTGCAAACAGGCTGCAAAGTGGTGCAAACTGGTTGCGGAGTCGTCCGAATTGGTTGCGGAGTGGTACGAACTAGTTGCGGAGGGGTGCGAACTGGTTTCGGAGTGGTGCGAACTGGTTGCGGAGTGGTGCGAAGTGGTTGCGGAGTGGTGCGAACTCGTTGCGGAGTGGTGATAACTGGTTTCGGAGTGGTGCGAGATGGTTGCAGAGTCGTTCGAACTGGTTGTGGAGTGGTGCGAACTGGGTTCAGAGTGGTGCGAAGTGGTTGCAGAGTGGTGCGAACTGGTTGTGGAGTGGTGCGAACTGGTTGCAGAGTGGTGCGAACTGGTTGCAGGGTGGTGTCAACTGGTTGCGGAATGGTAAAAACAGGTTGCAGAGTGGTGCAAACTGATTGGGGTGTGGTGCAAACTGGTTGCGGAGTGATGCAAACCGATTGCGGAGTGGTGCGAACTAGTTGCGGAGTGGTGCCAAGTGGCTGCGGAGTGGTCAAACTGGTTACCGAGTGGTGCGAATTGGTTGTGGAGTGGTGCGAACTGGTTGCGGAGTTGTGCGAACTGGTTGCGGTGTGGTGCGAACTGGTTGCGGAGTGGTGGGAACAGGTTGCGGAGTGGTGCGAACAGGTTACGGAGTGGTGTGAACTGGTTGCGGAGTGGTGCAAACTGGTTATGGAGACGTGCGAACTGGTTGCGGAGAAGTGCAAACTGGTTGCGGAGTGGTGCGAACTGGTTGCGGAGTTAAGCAAACTGCTTGCGAAGTTGTGAGAACTGGTTATAGAGTAGTGCAAACTGGTTGCGGAGTGGTACGACCTGGTTGCAGACTGGTGCGAACTGGTTGCGGAGTGGTGCGAACTGCGGAGTGGTGCGAACTGGTTGTGTAGTGGTGCGAACTGGTTGCGGAGTGGTGCGAAGTGGTTGCGGAGTGGTGCGAACGAGTCGCGGAGTGGTGCGAACTGGTTACGGAGTGGTGCCAACTGGTTGCGGAGTGGTGCGAACTGGTTCCAGAGTGGTGCAAGCTGGTTGCGGAGTGGTGCGAACTGGTTGCCGGGTGGTGCGAACTGGTTGCGGAGTGGTGCCAACTGGTTGCAGAATGGTGGGAACTGGTTGCAGAGTGGTACGAACTGGTTGCGGAGTGGTGCGAACTGGTAGCGGAGTGGTGCGAAGTGGTTGCGGAGTGGTGCGAACGAGTCGCGGAGTGGTGCGAACTGGTTACGGAGTGGTGCCAACTGGTTGCGGAGTGGTGCGAACTGGTTCCAGAGTGGTGCAAGCTGGTTGCGGAGTGGTGCGAACTGGTTGCCGGGTGGTGCGAACTGGTTGCGGAGTGGTGCCAACTGGTTGCAGAATGGTGGGAACTGGTTGCAGAGTGGTACGAACTGGTTGCGGAGTGGTGCGAACTGGTAGCGGAGTGGTGCGAAGTGGTTGCGGAGTGGTGCGAACGAGTCGCGGAGTGGTGCGAACTGGTTACGGAGTGGTGCCAACTGGTTGCGGAGTGGTGCGAACTGGTTCCAGAGTGGTGCAAGCTGGTTGCGGAGTGGTGCGAACTGGTTGCCGGGTGGTGCGAACTGGTTGCGGAGTGGTGCCAACTGGTTGCAGAATGGTGGGAACTGGTTGCAGAGTGGTACGAACTGGTTGCGGAGTGGTGCGAACTGGTAGCGGAGTGGTGCGAAGTGGTTGCGGAGTGGTGCGAACGAGTCGCGGAGTGGTGCGAACTGGTTACGGAGTGGTGCCAACTGGTTGCGGAGTGGTGCGAACTGGTTCCAGAGTGGTGCAAGCTGGTTGCGGAGTGGTGCGAACTGGTTGCCGGGTGGTGCGAACTGGTTGCGGAGTGGTGCCAACTGGTTGCAGAATGGTGGGAACTGGTTGCAGAGTGGTACGAACTGGTTGCGGAGTGGTGCGAACTGGTAGCGGAGTGGTGCGAAGTGGTTGCGGAGTGGTGCGAACGAGTCGCGGAGTGGTGCGAACTGGTTACGGAGTGGTGCCAACTGGTTGCGGAGTGGTGCGAACTGGTTCCAGAGTGGTGCAAGCTGGTTGCGGAGTGGTGCGAACTGGTTGCCGGGTGGTGCGAACTGGTTGCGGAGTGGTGCCAACTGGTTGCAGAATGGTGGGAACTGGTTGCAGAGTGGTACGAACTGGTTGCGGAGTGGTGCGAACTGGTAGCGGAGTGGTGCGAAGTGGTTGCGGAGTGGTGCGAACGAGTCGCGGAGTGGTGCGAACTGGTTACGGAGTGGTGCCAACTGGTTGCGGAGTGGTGCGAACTGGTTCCAGAGTGGTGCAAGCTGGTTGCGGAGTGGTGCGAACTGGTTGCCGGGTGGTGCGAACTGGTTGCGGAGTGGTGCCAACTGGTTGCAGAATGGTGGGAACTGGTTGCAGAGTGGTACGAACTGGTTGCGGAGTGGTGCGAACTGGTAGCGGAGTGGTGCGAAGTGGTTGCGGAGTGGTGCGAACGAGTCGCGGAGTGGTGCGAACTGGTTACGGAGTGGTGCCAACTGGTTGCGGAGTGGTGCGAACTGGTTCCAGAGTGGTGCAAGCTGGTTGCGGAGTGGTGCGAACTGGTTGCCGGGTGGTGCGAACTGGTTGCGGAGTGGTGCCAACTGGTTGCAGAATGGTGGGAACTGGTTGCAGAGTGGTACGAACTGGTTGCGGAGTGGTGCGAACTGGTAGCGGAGTGGTGCGAAGTGGTTGCGGAGTGGTGCGAACGAGTCGCGGAGTGGTGCGAACTGGTTACGGAGTGGTGCCAACTGGTTGCGGAGTGGTGCGAACTGGTTCCAGAGTGGTGCAAGCTGGTTGCGGAGTGGTGCGAACTGGTTGCCGGGTGGTGCGAACTGGTTGCGGAGTGGTGCCAACTGGTTGCAGAATGGTGGGAACTGGTTGCAGAGTGGTACGAACTGGTTGCGGAGTGGTGCGAACTGGTAGCGGAGTGGTGCGAAGTGGTTGCGGAGTGGTGCGAACGAGTCGCGGAGTGGTGCGAACTGGTTACGGAGTGGTGCCAACTGGTTGCGGAGTGGTGCGAACTGGTTCCAGAGTGGTGCAAGCTGGTTGCGGAGTGGTGCGAACTGGTTGCCGGGTGGTGCGAACTGGTTGCGGAGTGGTGCCAACTGGTTGCAGAATGGTGGGAACTGGTTGCAGAGTGGTACGAACTGGTTGCGGAGTGGTGCGAACTGGTAGCGGAGTGGTGCGAAGTGGTTGCGGAGTGGTGCGAACGAGTCGCGGAGTGGTGCGAACTGGTTACGGAGTGGTGCCAACTGGTTGCGGAGTGGTGCGAACTGGTTCCAGAGTGGTGCAAGCTGGTTGCGGAGTGGTGCGAACTGGTTGCCGGGTGGTGCGAACTGGTTGCGGAGTGGTGCCAACTGGTTGCAGAATGGTGGGAACTGGTTGCAGAGTGGTACGAACTGGTTGCGGAGTGGTGCGAACTGGTAGCGGAGTGGTGCGAAGTGGTTGCGGAGTGGTGCGAACGAGTCGCGGAGTGGTGCGAACTGGTTACGGAGTGGTGCCAACTGGTTGCGGAGTGGTGCGAACTGGTTCCAGAGTGGTGCAAGCTGGTTGCGGAGTGGTGCGAACTGGTTGCCGGGTGGTGCGAACTGGTTGCGGAGTGGTGCCAACTGGTTGCAGAATGGTGGGAACTGGTTGCAGAGTGGTACGAACTGGTTGCGGAGTGGTGCGAACTGGTAGCGGAGTGGTGCGAAGTGGTTGCGGAGTGGTGCGAACGAGTCGCGGAGTGGTGCGAACTGGTTACGGAGTGGTGCCAACTGGTTGCGGAGTGGTGCGAACTGGTTCCAGAGTGGTGCAAGCTGGTTGCGGAGTGGTGCGAACTGGTTGCCGGGTGGTGCGAACTGGTTGCGGAGTGGTGCCAACTGGTTGCAGAATGGTGGGAACTGGTTGCAGAGTGGTACGAACTGGTTGCGGAGTGGTGCGAACTGGTAGCGGAGTGGTGCGAAGTGGTTGCGGAGTGGTGCGAACGAGTCGCGGAGTGGTGCGAACTGGTTACGGAGTGGTGCCAACTGGTTGCGGAGTGGTGCGAACTGGTTCCAGAGTGGTGCAAGCTGGTTGCGGAGTGGTGCGAACTGGTTGCCGGGTGGTGCGAACTGGTTGCGGAGTGGTGCCAACTGGTTGCAGAATGGTGGGAACTGGTTGCAGAGTGGTACGAACTGGTTGCGGAGTGGTGCGAACTGGTAGCGGAGTGGTGCGAAGTGGTTGCGGAGTGGTGCGAACGAGTCGCGGAGTGGTGCGAACTGGTTACGGAGTGGTGCCAACTGGTTGCGGAGTGGTGCGAACTGGTTCCAGAGTGGTGCAAGCTGGTTGCGGAGTGGTGCGAACTGGTTGCCGGGTGGTGCGAACTGGTTGCGGAGTGGTGCCAACTGGTTGCAGAATGGTGGGAACTGGTTGCAGAGTGGTACGAACTGGTTGCGGAGTGGTGCGAACTGGTAGCGGAGTGGTGCGAAGTGGTTGCGGAGTGGTGCGAACGAGTCGCGGAGTGGTGCGAACTGGTTACGGAGTGGTGCCAACTGGTTGCGGAGTGGTGCGAACTGGTTCCAGAGTGGTGCAAGCTGGTTGCGGAGTGGTGCGAACTGGTTGCCGGGTGGTGCGAACTGGTTGCGGAGTGGTGCCAACTGGTTGCAGAATGGTGGGAACTGGTTGCAGAGTGGTACGAACTGGTTGCGGAGTGGTGCGAACTGGTAGCGGAGTGGTGCGAAGTGGTTGCGGAGTGGTGCGAACGAGTCGCGGAGTGGTGCGAACTGGTTACGGAGTGGTGCCAACTGGTTGCGGAGTGGTGCGAACTGGTTCCAGAGTGGTGCAAGCTGGTTGCGGAGTGGTGCGAACTGGTTGCCGGGTGGTGCGAACTGGTTGCGGAGTGGTGCCAACTGGTTGCAGAATGGTGGGAACTGGTTGCAGAGTGGTACGAACTGGTTGCGGAGTGGTGCGAACTGGTAGCGGAGTGGTGCGAAGTGGTTGCGGAGTGGTGCGAACGAGTCGCGGAGTGGTGCGAACTGGTTACGGAGTGGTGCCAACTGGTTGCGGAGTGGTGCGAACTGGTTGCCGGGTGGTGCGAACTGGTTGCGGAGTGGTGCAAACTAGTTGCGGAGTGCTGCGAACAGGTTGTGGAGTGGTGCGAACTGGTTGCGGAGTTGAGCGAACTGGTTGCGGAGAGGTGCGAACTGGTTGCGCAGTGGTGCAAACTGGTTGCGGAGTGGTGTGAACTGGTTGCCGAGTAGTGCCAACTTGTTGCGGAGTGGTGCAAACTGGTTGCGGAGTGGTACGAACTGCTTCCGGAGTGGTGCGACCTAGTTGCAGAGTTGTGCGAACTGGTTGTGTAGTGGTGCGAACTAGCTGCGGAGTGGTGAGAACTAGTTGTGGAGTGCTGCGAACTGGTTGCAGAGTGGTGCAACCGATTGCAGAGTGGTGCGAACTGGTTTTGGAGAGTTGCAAACTGGTTGGGGAGTGGTGCGAACTGGTTGCGGAGTGGTGCGAACTGGTTGTAGAGTGGTGGGAACTGGTTGCAGCCTGGTGCGAACTGGTTGCGGAGTGGTGCGAACTGGTTGCGGAGTGCTGCGAACTGGTTGCGGAGTGGTGCGAAGTGGTTGCGGAGACGTGCGAACTGGTTGCGGAGTGGTACGAACTGGTTGCGGTGTGGTGCGACCTAGTTGCAGAGTGGTGCGAACTGGTTGCGGAGTTGTGCGAACTGGTTATGGAGTGGTGCCAACTGGTTATGGAGTGGTACGACCTGGTTGCGGAGTGGTGCGAACTGGTTCCGGAGTGGTGCGAACTGGTTGCGGAGTGCTGCGAACTGGTTGCGGAGTGGTGCGAAGTGGTTGCGGAGACGTGCGAACTGGTTGCGGAGTGGTACGAACTGGTTGCGGTGTGGTGCGACCTAGTTGCAGAGTGGTGCGAACTGGTTGCGGAGTTGTGCGAACTGGTTATGGAGTGGTGCCAACTGGTTATGGAGTGGTACGACCTGGTTGCGGAGTGGTGCGAACTGGTTCCGGAGTGGTGCGAACTGGTTGCGGAGTGCTGCGAACTGGTTGCGGAGTGGTGCGAAGTGGTTGCGGAGACGTGCGAACTGGTTGCGGAGTGGTACGAACTGGTTGCGGTGTGGTGCGACCTAGTTGCAGAGTGGTGCGAACTGGTTGCGGAGTTGTGCGAACTGGTTATGGAGTGGTGCCAACTGGTTATGGAGTGGTACGACCTGGTTGCGGAGTGGTGCGAACTGGTTCCGGAGTGGTGCGAACTGGTTGCGGAGTGCTGCGAACTGGTTGCGGAGTGGTGCGAAGTGGTTGCGGAGACGTGCGAACTGGTTGCGGAGTGGTACGAACTGGTTGCGGTGTGGTGCGACCTAGTTGCAGAGTGGTGCGAACTGGTTGCGGAGTTGTGCGAACTGGTTATGGAGTGGTGCCAACTGGTTATGGAGTGGTACGACCTGGTTGCGGAGTGGTGCGAACTGGTTCCGGAGTGGTGCGAACTGGTTGCGGAGTGCTGCGAACTGGTTGCGGAGTGGTGCGAAGTGGTTGCGGAGACGTGCGAACTGGTTGCGGAGTGGTACGAACTGGTTGCGGTGTGGTGCGACCTAGTTGCAGAGTGGTGCGAACTGGTTGCGGAGTTGTGCGAACTGGTTATGGAGTGGTGCCAACTGGTTATGGAGTGGTACGACCTGGTTGCGGAGTGGTGCGAACTGGTTCCGGAGTGGTGCGAACTGGTTGCGGAGTGCTGCGAACTGGTTGCGGAGTGGTGCGAAGTGGTTGCGGAGACGTGCGAACTGGTTGCGGAGTGGTACGAACTGGTTGCGGTGTGGTGCGACCTAGTTGCAGAGTGGTGCGAACTGGTTGCGGAGTTGTGCGAACTGGTTATGGAGTGGTGCCAACTGGTTATGGAGTGGTACGACCTGGTTGCGGAGTGGTGCGAACTGGTTCCGGAGTGGTGCGAACTGGTTGCGGAGTGCTGCGAACTGGTTGCGGAGTGGTGCGAAGTGGTTGCGGAGACGTGCGAACTGGTTGCGGAGTGGTACGAACTGGTTGCGGTGTGGTGCGACCTAGTTGCAGAGTGGTGCGAACTGGTTGCGGAGTTGTGCGAACTGGTTATGGAGTGGTGCCAACTGGTTATGGAGTGGTACGACCTGGTTGCGGAGTGGTGCGAACTGGTTCCGGAGTGGTGCGAACTGGTTGCGGAGTGCTGCGAACTGGTTGCGGAGTGGTGCGAAGTGGTTGCGGAGACGTGCGAACTGGTTGCGGAGTGGTACGAACTGGTTGCGGTGTGGTGCGACCTAGTTGCAGAGTGGTGCGAACTGGTTGCGGAGTTGTGCGAACTGGTTATGGAGTGGTGCCAACTGGTTATGGAGTGGTACGACCTGGTTGCGGAGTGGTGCGAACTGGTTCCGGAGTGGTGCGAACTGGTTGCGGAGTGCTGCGAACTGGTTGCGGAGTGGTGCGAAGTGGTTGCGGAGACGTGCGAACTGGTTGCGGAGTGGTACGAACTGGTTGCGGTGTGGTGCGACCTAGTTGCAGAGTGGTGCGAACTGGTTGCGGAGTTGTGCGAACTGGTTATGGAGTGGTGCCAACTGGTTATGGAGTGGTACGACCTGGTTGCGGAGTGGTGCGAACTGGTTCCGGAGTGGTGCGAACTGGTTGCGGAGTGCTGCGAACTGGTTGCGGAGTGGTGCGAAGTGGTTGCGGAGACGTGCGAACTGGTTGCGGAGTGGTACGAACTGGTTGCGGTGTGGTGCGACCTAGTTGCAGAGTGGTGCGAACTGGTTGCGGAGTTGTGCGAACTGGTTATGGAGTGGTGCCAACTGGTTATGGAGTGGTACGACCTGGTTGCGGAGTGGTGCGAACTGGTTCCGGAGTGGTGCGAACTGGTTGCGGAGTGCTGCGAACTGGTTGCGGAGTGGTGCGAAGTGGTTGCGGAGACGTGCGAACTGGTTGCGGAGTGGTACGAACTGGTTGCGGTGTGGTGCGACCTAGTTGCAGAGTGGTGCGAACTGGTTGCGGAGTTGTGCGAACTGGTTATGGAGTGGTGCCAACTGGTTATGGAGTGGTACGACCTGGTTGCGGAGTGGTGCGAACTGGTTCCGGAGTGGTGCGAACTGGTTGCGGAGTGCTGCGAACTGGTTGCGGAGTGGTGCGAAGTGGTTGCGGAGACGTGCGAACTGGTTGCGGAGTGGTACGAACTGGTTGCGGTGTGGTGCGACCTAGTTGCAGAGTGGTGCGAACTGGTTGCGGAGTTGTGCGAACTGGTTATGGAGTGGTGCCAACTGGTTATGGAGTGGTACGACCTGGTTGCGGAGTGGTGCGAACTGGTTCCGGAGTGGTGCGAACTGGTTGCGGAGTGCTGCGAACTGGTTGCGGAGTGGTGCGAAGTGGTTGCGGAGACGTGCGAACTGGTTGCGGAGTGGTACGAACTGGTTGCGGTGTGGTGCGACCTAGTTGCAGAGTGGTGCGAACTGGTTGCGGAGTTGTGCGAACTGGTTATGGAGTGGTGCCAACTGGTTATGGAGTGGTACGACCTGGTTGCGGAGTGGTGCGAACTGGTTCCGGAGTGGTGCGAACTGGTTGCGGAGTGCTGCGAACTGGTTGCGGAGTGGTGCGAAGTGGTTGCGGAGACGTGCGAACTGGTTGCGGAGTGGTACGAACTGGTTGCGGTGTGGTGCGACCTAGTTGCAGAGTGGTGCGAACTGGTTGCGGAGTTGTGCGAACTGGTTATGGAGTGGTGCCAACTGGTTATGGAGTGGTACGACCTGGTTGCGGAGTGGTGCGAACTGGTTCCGGAGTGGTGCGAACTGGTTGCGGAGTGCTGCGAACTGGTTGCGGAGTGGTGCGAAGTGGTTGCGGAGACGTGCGAACTGGTTGCGGAGTGGTACGAACTGGTTGCGGTGTGGTGCGACCTAGTTGCAGAGTGGTGCGAACTGGTTGCGGAGTTGTGCGAACTGGTTATGGAGTGGTGCCAACTGGTTATGGAGTGGTACGACCTGGTTGCGGAGTGGTGCGAACTGGTTCCGGAGTGGTGCGAACTGGTTGCGGAGTGCTGCGAACTGGTTGCGGAGTGGTGCGAAGTGGTTGCGGAGACGTGCGAACTGGTTGCGGAGTGGTACGAACTGGTTGCGGTGTGGTGCGACCTAGTTGCAGAGTGGTGCGAACTGGTTGCGGAGTTGTGCGAACTGGTTATGGAGTGGTGCCAACTGGTTATGGAGTGGTACGACCTGGTTGCGGAGTGGTGCGAACTGGTTCCGGAGTGGTGCGAACTGGTTGCGGAGTGCTGCGAACTGGTTGCGGAGTGGTGCGAAGTGGTTGCGGAGACGTGCGAACTGGTTGCGGAGTGGTACGAACTGGTTGCGGTGTGGTGCGACCTAGTTGCAGAGTGGTGCGAACTGGTTGCGGAGTTGTGCGAACTGGTTATGGAGTGGTGCCAACTGGTTATGGAGTGGTACGACCTGGTTGCGGAGTGGTGCGAACTGGTTCCGGAGTGGTGCGAACTGGTTGCGGAGTGCTGCGAACTGGTTGCGGAGTGGTGCGAAGTGGTTGCGGAGACGTGCGAACTGGTTGCGGAGTGGTACGAACTGGTTGCGGTGTGGTGCGACCTAGTTGCAGAGTGGTGCGAACTGGTTGCGGAGTTGTGCGAACTGGTTATGGAGTGGTGCCAACTGGTTATGGAGTGGTACGACCTGGTTGCGGAGTGGTGCGAACTGGTTCCGGAGTGGTGCGAACTGGTTGCGGAGTGCTGCGAACTGGTTGCGGAGTGGTGCGAAGTGGTTGCGGAGACGTGCGAACTGGTTGCGGAGTGGTACGAACTGGTTGCGGTGTGGTGCGACCTAGTTGCAGAGTGGTGCGAACTGGTTGCGGAGTTGTGCGAACTGGTTATGGAGTGGTGCCAACTGGTTATGGAGTGGTACGACCTGGTTGCGGAGTGGTGCGAACTGGTTCCGGAGTGGTGCGAACTGGTTGCGGAGTGCTGCGAACTGGTTGCGGAGTGGTGCGAAGTGGTTGCGGAGACGTGCGAACTGGTTGCGGAGTGGTACGAACTGGTTGCGGTGTGGTGCGACCTAGTTGCAGAGTGGTGCGAACTGGTTGCGGAGTTGTGCGAACTGGTTATGGAGTGGTGCCAACTGGTTATGGAGTGGTACGACCTGGTTGCGGAGTGGTGCGAACTGGTTGCGGAGTGGTGCGAACTGGTTGCGGAGTGGTGCGAACTGGTTGCGGAGTGGTGCGAACTGGTTGCGGAGTGGTGCGAACTGGTTGCGGAGTGATGCCAACTGGTTCCGGAGTGGTGCAAACTGGATGCCGAGTGGTGTGAACTGGATGCAGGATGGTGTGAACTGGTTGTGGTGTGGTGTGAACTGGTTCCGGAGTTGAGGGAACTGGTTGTGGAGTGGTCCGAACTGGTTGCGGAATGGTGCAAACTGGTTGCAGAGTGGTGGGAACTGGTTGCGAAATTGTGCGATTTGGTTGCGGAGTGATGTTAACTGGTTGTGGAGTGGTGCAAACTGGTTGCGGAGTGGTGCGAACTGGTTGTGGAGTGGTGCAAACTGGTTGCGCAGTTGTGCGAACTGGTTTCCGAGTGGTGCCAACTGGTTGCGGAGTGGTGCGAACTGGTTGCGGGGCGGTGCAAACTGGTTGCAGAGTGGTGCAAACTAGTTGCGGAGTGCTGCGAACTGGTTGTGGAGTGGTGCGAACTGGTTGCGGAGTTGAGCGAACTGGTTGCGGAGTGGTGCGAATTGGTTGCGGAGTGGTGCGAACTGGTTGCGCAGTGGTGCAAACTGGTGTGGAGTGGTGCGAACTGGTTGTGCAGTGGTGCCAACTTGTTGCTGAGTGGTGAAAACTGGTTGCAGAATGGTACGAACTGCTTGCACAGTGGTGCAACCTAGTTGCAGAGTGGTGCGAACTGGTTGTGGAGTGGTGCGAACTTGTTGCGGAGTGGTGCGAACTGGTCGCGGAGTGGTGCAAACTGGTTACGGAGTGGTGCGAACTGGTTGCGGAGAAGTGCAAACTGGTTGCGGAGTGGTGCGCACTGGTTCCGGAGTGGTGCAAACTGGTTGCGGAGTTGTGCGAACTGGTTATGGAGTGGTGCCAACTGGTTATGGAGTGGTACGACCTGGTTGCGGAGTGGTGCGAACTGGTTGCGGAGTGGTGCAAACTGGTTGCGGAGTGGTGCGAACTGGTTGTGGAGTGGTGGGAACTGGTTGCGCAGTGGTGCGAACTGGTTGCGGAGTGTTGTGAACTGGTTGCGGAGTGGTGCGAACTGGTTGCGGAGTGGTGCAAACTGGTTGCGGAGTGGTGCGAACTGGTTACGGAGTGGTGCGAACTGGTTACGGAGTGGTGCGAACTGGTTGCGGAGTGGTGCCAACTGGTTGCGGAGTAGTGCGAACTGGTTGCGGAGTGGTACGAACTGGTTGCGGAGTGGTGCGACCTAGTTGCGGAGTGGTGCGAACTGGTTGCGGAGTCGTGTGAACTGGTTGCGGAGTGGTGCGAACTAGTTGTGGAGTGGTTCGAACTGGTTGCGGAGTGGTGCAACTGATTGCAGAAGGGTGCGAACCGGTTGTGGAGAGGTGGAAACTGGTTGGGGATTGGTAGGATCTGGTTACGGAGTGGTGCGCACTGGTTGCAGAGTGGTGCAACTCGTTGCGGCGTGGTGCGAACTGGTTGCGGAGTGGTGCGAACTGGTTGCGGAGTGGTGCGAACTGGTTACGGAGTGGTGCAAACTGGTTACGGAGTGGTGCGAACTGGTTGCGGAGTGGTGGAAACTGGTTGCGGAGTGGTGCAAACTGGTTGCGGACAGGTGCAAACTGGTTGCGGAGTTGTGCGAAATGGTTACGGAGTGGTGCCAACTGGTTGCGGAGTGGTGCGAACTGGTTGTGGAATGCTGCGGACTAATTGTGGAGTGGTGCGAGCTGGTTGCGGAGTTGAGCGAACTGGTTGCAGAGTGGTGCGAACTGGTTGCGGAGTGGTGCGAACTGGTTGCGCAGTGGTGCAAACTGGTTGCGGAGTGGTGCGAACTGGTTGCGGAGTGGTGCGAACTAGTTGTGGAGTGCTGCGAACTGGTTGCGGAGTGGTGCGAACTAGTTGTGGAGTGCTGCGAACTGGTTGCGGAGTGGTGCGAACTAGTTGTGGAGTGCTGCGAACTGGTTGCGGAGTGGTGCGAACTAGTTGTGGAGTGCTGCGAACTGGTTGCGGAGTGGTGCGAACTAGTTGTGGAGTGCTGCGAACTGGTTGCGGAGTGGTGCGAACTAGTTGTGGAGTGCTGCGAACTGGTTGCGGAGTGGTGCGAACTAGTTGTGGAGTGCTGCGAACTGGTTGCGGAGTGGTGCGAACTAGTTGTGGAGTGCTGCGAACTGGTTGCGGAGTGGTGCGAACTAGTTGTGGAGTGCTGCGAACTGGTTGCGGAGTGGTGCGAACTAGTTGTGGAGTGCTGCGAACTGGTTGCGGAGTGGTGCGAACTAGTTGTGGAGTGCTGCGAACTGGTTGCGGAGTGGTGCGAACTAGTTGTGGAGTGCTGCGAACTGGTTGCGGAGTGGTGCGAACTAGTTGTGGAGTGCTGCGAACTGGTTGCGGAGTGGTGCGAACTAGTTGTGGAGTGCTGCGAACTGGTTGCGGAGTGGTGCGAACTAGTTGTGGAGTGCTGCGAACTGGTTGCGGAGTGGTGCGAACTAGTTGTGGAGTGCTGCGAACTGGTTGCGGAGTGGTGCGAACTAGTTGTGGAGTGCTGCGAACTGGTTGCGGAGTGGTGCGAACTAGTTGTGGAGTGCTGCGAACTGGTTGCGGAGTGGTGCGAACTAGTTGTGGAGTGCTGCGAACTGGTTGCGGAGTGGTGCGAACTAGTTGTGGAGTGCTGCGAACTGGTTGCGGAGTGGTGCGAACTAGTTGTGGAGTGCTGCGAACTGGTTGCGGAGTGGTGCGAACTAGTTGTGGAGTGCTGCGAACTGGTTGCGGAGTGGTGCGAACTAGTTGTGGAGTGCTGCGAACTGGTTGCGGAGTGGTGCGAACTAGTTGTGGAGTGCTGCGAACTGGTTGCGGAGTGGTGCGAACTAGTTGTGGAGTGCTGCGAACTGGTTGCGGAGTGGTGCGAACTAGTTGTGGAGTGCTGCGAACTGGTTGCGGAGTGGTGCGAACTAGTTGTGGAGTGCTGCGAACTGGTTGCGGAGTGGTGCGAACTAGTTGTGGAGTGCTGCGAACTGGTTGCGGAGTGGTGCGAACTAGTTGTGGAGTGCTGCGAACTGGTTGCGGAGTGGTGCGAACTAGTTGTGGAGTGCTGCGAACTGGTTGCGGAGTGGTGCGAACTAGTTGTGGAGTGCTGCGAACTGGTTGCGGAGTGGTGCGAACTAGTTGTGGAGTGCTGCGAACTGGTTGCGGAGTGGTGCGAACTAGTTGTGGAGTGCTGCGAACTGGTTGCGGAGTGGTGCGAACTAGTTGTGGAGTGCTGCGAACTGGTTGCGGAGTGGTGCGAACTAGTTGTGGAGTGCTGCGAACTGGTTGCGGAGTGGTGCGAACTAGTTGTGGAGTGCTGCGAACTGGTTGCGGAGTGGTGCGAACTAGTTGTGGAGTGCTGCGAACTGGTTGCGGAGTGGTGCGAACTAGTTGTGGAGTGCTGCGAACTGGTTGCGGAGTGGTGCGAACTAGTTGTGGAGTGCTGCGAACTGGTTGCGGAGTGGTGCGAACTAGTTGTGGAGTGCTGCGAACTGGTTGCGGAGTGGTGCGAACTAGTTGTGGAGTGCTGCGAACTGGTTGCGGAGTGGTGCGAACTAGTTGTGGAGTGCTGCGAACTGGTTGCGGAGTGGTGCGAACTAGTTGTGGAGTGCTGCGAACTGGTTGCGGAGTGGTGCGAACTAGTTGTGGAGTGCTGCGAACTGGTTGCGGAGTGGTGCGAACTAGTTGTGGAGTGCTGCGAACTGGTTGCGGAGTGGTGCGAACTAGTTGTGGAGTGCTGCGAACTGGTTGCGGAGTGGTGCGAACTAGTTGTGGAGTGCTGCGAACTGGTTGCGGAGTGGTGCGAACTAGTTGTGGAGTGCTGCGAACTGGTTGCGGAGTGGTGCGAACTAGTTGTGGAGTGCTGCGAACTGGTTGCGGAGTGGTGCGAACTAGTTGTGGAGTGCTGCGAACTGGTTGCGGAGTGGTGCGAACTAGTTGTGGAGTGCTGCGAACTGGTTGCGGAGTGGTGCGAACTAGTTGTGGAGTGCTGCGAACTGGTTGCGGAGTGGTGCGAACTAGTTGTGGAGTGCTGCGAACTGGTTGCGGAGTGGTGCGAACTAGTTGTGGAGTGCTGCGAACTGGTTGCGGAGTGGTGCGAACTAGTTGTGGAGTGCTGCGAACTGGTTGCGGAGTGGTGCGAACTAGTTGTGGAGTGCTGCGAACTGGTTGCGGAGTGGTGCGAACTAGTTGTGGAGTGCTGCGAACTGGTTGCGGAGTGGTGCGAACTAGTTGTGGAGTGCTGCGAACTGGTTGCGGAGTGGTGCGAACTAGTTGTGGAGTGCTGCGAACTGGTTGCGGAGTGGTGCGAACTAGTTGTGGAGTGCTGCGAACTGGTTGCGGAGTGGTGCGAACTAGTTGTGGAGTGCTGCGAACTGGTTGCGGAGTGGTGCGAACTAGTTGTGGAGTGCTGCGAACTGGTTGCGGAGTGGTGCGAACTAGTTGTGGAGTGCTGCGAACTGGTTGCGGAGTGGTGCGAACTAGTTGTGGAGTGCTGCGAACTGGTTGCGGAGTGGTGCGAACTAGTTGTGGAGTGCTGCGAACTGGTTGCGGAGTGGTGCGAACTAGTTGTGGAGTGCTGCGAACTGGTTGCGGAGTGGTGCGAACTAGTTGTGGAGTGCTGCGAACTGGTTGCGGAGTGGTGCGAACTAGTTGTGGAGTGCTGCGAACTGGTTGCGGAGTGGTGCGAACTAGTTGTGGAGTGCTGCGAACTGGTTGCGGAGTGGTGCGAACTAGTTGTGGAGTGCTGCGAACTGGTTGCGGAGTGGTGCGAACTGGTTATGGAGTGGTGCAAACTGGTTGCGGAGTGGTAAGAACTACTTGCGGAGTGGTGCGACCTAGTTGCGGAGAATTGCAAACTGGTTGTGGAGTGGTGCGAACTGGTTGCGGAGTGGTGCGAACTAGTTGTGGAGTGCTGCGAACTGGTTGTGGAGTGGTGCAACTGGTTGCAGAGTGGTGCGAACTGGTTGTTGAGAGTTGTTAACTGGTTGGGGAGTGGTGCGAAAGGGTTTCGGAGTGGTGCGAACTGGTTGCAGAGTGGTGCAAACTCGTTGCGGAATTGTGGGAACTGGTTGCGGAGTTGTGCGAACTGGTTGCGGAGTGTTGCGAACTGGTTGCAGACTGGTGCGAACTGGTTGCGGAGTGGTACGAACTGGTTGCGGAGTGGTGCGAACTGGTTGCGGAGTGGTGCGAACTGGTTGCGGAGTGGTACGAAATGGTTGCGG
>SZWC01001650.1:6272-18915 GCA_023375785.1 Penium margaritaceum
CAGAGTCGGTACCGGAAGGATCAGCTGCAGCAGTTGCAGCTAATGTACTAGCAGTAGCAACAGCAGCAGCAGCAGCTCTACTGCTGCTGCAGTAACAGCGGCAGCAGCGGCCGCAGCGACAGCAATGCCTACTGCTGTTGCTGCTGTTGCTGCAAGAGCAGCAACAGCAGCACCACCACTAGGAGGAAAAGCGGACACGGCAGCAGGAGCAGCAGCAATAGCACCAGCAGCAGCAGCCACCGCCACCGCCACCGCCGCGGCAGCAGCAGCAGCAGCAGAACTTGCAGCAGCAGGAGCCGCAGCAGTTGTAGAGCTGCTGCAGCGGCAGCATTAGCCGCAGGAGCAAGAGCAGCGGCATCAGCAGGAACAGGAGCAGAATTGGTAATGCTGTATTGCTTCTGCAGCAGCTGCTGAATCTCCACTAACTGCGTCGGCAGGTCCTGCAGCAGCAGAAACAGAATCGTTTCGCAGCAGCAGCAGCGCTAACAGCAGTAACAAGAAGCAGGCTTCATGCCTGCTACCAGCAGCATGCGGGATGCCTGCAGAGCAAATCCTGACGTCACAGCACACGTAGGTTCAGGGACATTGCGTTATATACCAAGGACAGGCGGGAGGGCCGCTACATAGAGGGCCATCGCGCACAGCAGCAGAGCGCACAAGCTGCCAGCGGGGGCTCGAGCCATGCTGATGAGCCTTCGTGTCAGCTGGGACGGCCAGCACGCGAAAGCGGGAAGGGAGTGGGCTGGGCAGATGTCAACGATAGGCGGAAGCCTCTGACAACTTGGTGTCTGTTAAATTTCGGACGCAAGAGAAATGGAGCGGGGAGGACGACGGCGATGGTGCAAAGGACCCACAGATGCCAAAACACAAGGGCGCGTGTACTTGGTATACACGAGCACTTTTTTTGGGCAACCCCAACCGATCGTGTACTTGCAGTTGCGAGGTTGAGATGAGATCGCGGTCTTCTACAGTCATATGGTGCTCAAACTCATCTACACATCGCAACCGTCCGTTTTAGCTCCTTCTTGACGGGGTGGAAACAATCTGGTAGAAATGGTCCCGACTTTTTCCACGAAGAGAATTGCACCTCGCAGCGAGGGAAGAGGAGTGCCATATCGAAGTTACATGGATCTTTGCGAAGCTGTGACGAGGAGCCCGGGCCTGATTCCGAAATTATCCTATGCGTGGCGAAACGTGGCAAAGGGTTCTCGCCTGCTGCGTGAGCGGCGAGGGAACCAAGACGGCCATTGCAGCCGTGCCGTAGCTGGGCGATAACATCGGTAAAGTCATTTTCCTTCTAGTCCATCTACTTGTGGGATGTGCAAACACGGTTTTGCGTGATTTTCACGTAGTGCGGATGTCACGCCACGAGCCCGAATCGAAAACGCAGAATATCACCAGCATAGCATCACAGCAGTATTATGCTGCAAGCGCGATGAGAATCTCTGCCGGCCGAGGATTCCTCCTGACGCGAACCATGCAATACAACGCAATGGCTACTAGTGGAAAATTTGAAACAGACGCGTTGTTGAGGGAAGGCTGCGCGGAGCTTGTCTGCATTGCACACCAGAGGCAAACATTTGAAGTACACGGAACCCCACATCACACGCCGATGGCGATGGTTGGTGCCGTCATCTGCATCTGCCGGCACGCCGGCGTCTGCCGGGTAGTGTCGTTGACGTGGAGTGAAGCTGAAAAGAACTCCCATGCAACTGAACTTGAGTGCAACTGAGTGTTTGAACTTCAGCTCGCGAAAATGAGGGTTCAGTGTTCAAAATGTCAGTAGCCTGAACTATCTCCCGCCGACGACGGCGACCTTTGGTTTCCACGTGTGCAAGAAAGACGGCAAGGGCAACGACCTGTCTCCAGATCTGGGCGAGACAGGATGAGGCTGCATAACCAGTAAGCAGCTCATTCGCACGTGGCAGCTGGGCGGCAGCAACCTGGAGATGCACTTTCTGACTTCGAAAAGACTGGGTGCTTCAGCGTTGTCCCTTCCGCCGTCCATCTAGAATTTTCAGAAAAGAGAAAGAGAGAACCCTGCATTGTCCACGAGATAGGGAAGACGAATACGGCCAAGACGAACAAGCTTTCAAAGTACAAACCTAGGTGCGACACATGACATCCAGAAGCAAACCCTCGTTACTTCATGACTTATTTGTTTCTCTTTCACAATACGAACAAGGTATTCATGTTTGGTGACACGAACCACGACTCTCGCACAGCTCAGGATGACAGGAATGAGAAACATGTTTAATGTCACTTTGTTGAAACGGGAATATGCCCGTTTGGTGAACGAACAAGAAAGTTTCTCATATCAAGAAGTCGTTTTCCATTTTTACTCACAAGAAAGGTTTTCGTGTTTTAGGCATCAAAAACGAAAAAAGCAACTACTAGTGTCTGACTGCAGCATTCGATATGGCGCAGGTCACCGCTCAACAACAGACGTTGATAGTCCGAAATGAACTTATCCATAATCGTAAACGAAATAGGCAACTGCTTCTTGGTCTAACAAGAGTGGAAAACATAATCACCCTACATTGTCCAACGAGGCAAAACAAAAAGAGGATTTCTGTGTTTACTTTGGCTAAGACTAGCAAGCGATTCAAATGGCAAACCTAGTAATGACACATGACATCCAAGAGAAAATCCTCGTTTGGTACACCGCCCGTATTTTCACTCATTAATATTATGAAAAGCACATTCCTGTTTTATTAAACAAAACATGACATTTGCACTGTTCTGGATTACAGGAACGAGAAACGTGCTTCATGACTCTGTGTTGAAACAGAAATATGCTCGTTTGGTCAATCAAATGCGATATCTCATCGTTTACCCAGAAGAAATTTTATATTTTCATTACTGGAACACGTTCTCGCCGACTGACAGAGGTAGGAAACACATTCACCCTGCATTGTCCAACGAGATGGTGAAAACAAAATGAGGAATTCAACGTGAACTTTGGCTAAGAATAGTAAGCGTGCAACATACAAACCTAGTGTAGAAACGTGACCTCAAAAAGCAACCCCGAGAATCGTACATAGCCAAAACTCTAATATATATTGTTTAATTTTTAAGTGCAAAATTCAATGTTTTAAAATGATGATACTAAAGAAAGAAACATGTCGTCCCTGACCGGCACATCTGCGGGAATAAAAGTCGCCGCCACCATGGCACAATACGATGGAAAGAAAGTGTTGATGTAAACTGGGGCAACCCTCAGGGAGGTGATGAGGCTCACTAAGAGCCGCCTAGGCAGGACCAACTGTTTGTGAGAGGGGGTTGCAGGTTGCACAGACAGAAATTACGGAAGCAAATGTAGGTTTGCAGAGAACGCAAATGTCTGAATCAACTCTTGAATGAGAAAGTACATCATCACAGCTTTCTAAAAAGCCCTTATATGCCTCATTTGGCTAAGGGAGCACTGAGATCCACTCTGTCAAAGCTCACCCTCTAGCACAATCCTAGCCTAGCGGGATGAGTGGCAGTCACCTTGTCACACAAGATAATTATGTCTCGCACGGCCTGCACGGCTAATAATCGTGGACTGGTCCTTCCTTGAAGTCTCTTGGACATCTTCCAGCCGTCTTTTCTCCTTGAAGGCCGCTCTCAGCAGTCCTAGCCAATAATCCTGCCGCTTTTTGAGCTCAAAGTGCTCAGGTCGTCACTTGAACCCGAACCATGATCTCCAAACTTTGGAAATTCATATCTCACTCAAACGGACTCCAAATTGAGTTCCATAAAGTGCGTTAGAACCTGTGAAACATCCTCCATGCAACTATCATGCCAGATGATTTTTATCGAGCAACCTATTTCTGTCACTTTCTGGCACTCTCATATCCATCAAGTGCAACTAAGAACTGGCAAAGACCAGTTCATTGGCACAAAGATCAAAGAGATAAAGGGCACTTGATAACCCCAATCCATGCACCAACGGGAGAACATCCTCTTAAAAGCCATGATCATTACCCACATAGTGAACCACACTGTGGAACCGGATCGCAGTACACTAACTTCGGATGCTCGCGATATAGACCCACTACGCGAGGGCAGAGTCAGTCCGCTGGGCCCGACACTCAAAAAACCTCTAAGTAGCAATGCGGCCCTCGCGCAAGGCAAACGCTGGCGAGGCGGGGCCAAAAAGGACAATAAATGGTCACCCAGGCCCCCAGAGTATCCCAAGCCAGAGGTTGCATCTGTTGACCACTCCCTTCCACTATAGAGTACAAGGCCAGCTTAGCCTTCTCTACTGCCGATACTACCAAGCTGGGCCTTGTGGCGCGAACCCCGTAAGGGTTCACAGTGGTGACATCCAGCACCCACATGAGGCCAGACTTAGGATCATTCAGCGTCAGATCTGGCCGAGGCTCACCCGGACCACCCGCCTGCAGCCCAGCCGTGCCCCCACTCTCAACCTTGTGAATGAGACGATGCTCCCAGAAGACAAAAACAAGCTCGTCCCGGATGGCATTGTGGACGCGCTGAATTGCGCCTCCACTCCGCCGCCTAGTAACCGCTGCTGGGTCAAGATCGTCCACCCCCACCAGCAACAAGTGTGGAAGAGGTAGACCTAGCCAGAGCTGAGCATGTAGACAGAAGTCTGCTCGGGAAAAATACGTGCGGTCACGCGGGCCGGACGGAGTAGCGTGCAGCCAGAGGGCGCTACCCCTCGTCATCGTCGCCTAGCATCATTGGTGGATATGACGCATAGAGCCGCTATGAGAGGTGCATGAACCCCCCCCCCCTCAGCACAATTGCAGCGTCACTGGTGTAGCTCCCTGACCTCCACAATCCACCCCTTTTGCGAGAGAGAGGACCACAACCAACACATCCTCTGATAGAGGCCCGCGAAAGAACTCTACTACATGTCTCGACTGAGGGCAGGGTGTCAAAGACAAGCCAAGGCAGCTCCTTCTGCACCAGGTCCCAGTCCAGGGCAAAATGTTCCAGCATAGTCACTGATGAGAAAAAGGGATTGAACTCACTAAAGAGGGCAAGGAGTAGACTACCTGTCGCACAGGTATCGGCTAGAGGAGCATGGCCCCGCGCCCCCACCAATGTAGCTCCCCCAAAGGCAAAGGACAGCTTAGACTACAAGCGAGCCAGACGCTAGAGCTCATAGTCCACAAACCCCACCTGAGTGATCAAAGAAACCTACAGAAGGTGGAAAATCGCCTCCCAGATGGTTGTGTCAAAGCAGTGCAAGATTGATAGCCAACTGTCTTCAGGCAGGAGTGCTTGAAGGGAGAAGCATGTCCGCTTGTACATCCTCCATCCGGCTGAGCGGGGAAAGGCTACGCAAGTGCTCTTGGAGCCACCCCTTAGCCTATGTACTCCGAATTTTAGTCAAGCCCAACTACACCCCATCAGGTTAACCCCATCCCAACAGCAAGGTAACCCTACAAGTAACACAGTAATAGTCACCTCAAAGCAGTGCAGTAGTAGGCACTTCCGCGCCATGATATACAGACCGTAGAGTGTTGCCGCCTTAGTCATGGCAGTGAAGACAGCGCCAAGAATTTGGGGTGGGGCCATTACCGTCACATTGTCTTGGAAAGCATCGAAATGGTTGTAACAAGACCCCTGAGCACCTCTGAGCCGCTGGGTCCTTCCCTCCAAGACAAGAGGTAAGGCTAAGTCGAAAAGTGCCAGCCCAAGGGGGGTCCCCCTGGCACACACCTTAAGCGCTCTCCAGCATAGTTGGCGCACTGAGGCCGAAGAACAGAAGTTCCGTCGGCAAAGAAAGAGGATCCACGAGCCCAAGCTCGGATTGCAAACTGCCTCAAAAATGGCCATCCACTCCACCTTGTTAAAGGCATTGCGGAGATCCAGCCGAAGGAGCCAAAAAGAGGGATTCGCACAGTGGATGGCGCGCACATCATGAACAAGCACGTCCATCCCCTCCGAGACACCCACACCAAACTCATGAGGCCAAAGAGCTGAGTGGAGCCTCGACTTGTCTCGCAGGAGAAGAATACGACCTGCAAGACGAAGCCAAGCCTCTCCCACCACCAGCGGCCGCACACCCTCCTCTTTGGTAGCACCCTTCAGGATGGGGATGAGCCTATTACGACCCAAGCACTCCACCGCCGCTCACGGAATCCCACCGTCAAGCATAGCCCGTAGAATCCCTGTCAGACTCTCCAAACCAACTGAAGAGTCAAGGCCTAGATGGTGCAAAACGTCAGAAAATAAGCCAAGAGGCCCCGCCGTGGAGCCAAGAGGCTCCTCACGCATTGCCTCCACCATCTCTTTGATGGAAACTTGGCAGCCCTCAGGGAGGTGATCAGGCTCACTAAGAGCCGCCTAGGCAGGACCAACTGTTTGTGAGAGGGAGTTGCAGGTTGCACAGACAGAAATTACGGAAGCGAATGTAGGTCTGCAGAGAACGCGAATGTCTGAATCGACTCTTGAGTGAGAAAGAACATCATCACAGCTTTCTAACAAACCCTTATATGCCTCATTTGGCTNACCCTCTAGCACACTCCTAGCCTAGCGGGATGAGCGGCAGTCACACTCTCACACAAGAGAATTACCATCCCTGCCATGTGCACAACCAATAATCTTGGTGGGGACCTTCCTTGAACCTACCTGAAGGTCCTCCTGCCGCCTTTCTACCCTGAAGGCCGCTCCAAACCTCCTTGGCCAATAATTGTGGCCGTCATTACTACTGGTAGTGCAGGAGCCATCACTTGAACCGGACCCATCGCCACCAAACCTTGAAAATCCATATCTCCCTCAAACGGACTCCGAATCGATTTCCGTAAAGTGCTACAGAACCAGCAAAACATCCTCTGTTCACTTTTGTGACCTGATGATTTTTATCGAGCAACCTATTTTTGTCACTTTCTGGCACTCTCATATCCATCATTCTCCCACTTTGCAAGAATAAAAATCACACAAGTCCGCACTATCCCCTCAGCTGCTGAAAGCGGTACACTGCCAGCGGCTTGGTCAGGAAGTCTGCCAGCATCATGCTTGAAGGGCAGAACTTGATCTTTAGCACCTGCTTCGCCACGAGCTCGCGGATGAAGTGGTACCGCAGGTCGATGTGCTTGGTGCAGGCGTGAAACTCTGCGTTCTTGGTCAGAGCAATGGCGCTCATGTTGTCACAGTAGATAGTGGTCGATGTGGTCTTCTTCTGTCCAAGGCTTGCCACCAGCTCACGCAGCCACACGGCTTCCTTTGCTGCTTCACTCAGGGCGATGTACTCTGCTTTGGTGGAGGAGAGGGCAACGCACCCTTGCTTCTTGCTCCTCCAGCTGATTGCACCTCCCCCGAGCACAAACACGAACCCACTGGTCGACCTCCTTGTGTCCAGGTCACCTCCCCAATCTGCGTCGCTGTAGCCAATGAGGATGGGGCTGTTGTTGCCGTTAAAGGTGAGGCAAAGGCTGCTGCTGCTGTCGAGGTAGCGCAGCACGCGCTTGACCGCCTCCCAATGTGGCATGCCCGGATTCGCGCAAAACATGCTGAGAACTCCCACTGCTTGCCTGATGTCGAGGCGCGTGCCGACTGCTGCGTACATGAGGCTCCCAACTGCTGCTTGGTACGGCACTGCTTCCATGCGGCTGCTCTCTTGCATGCCGCGGGGAGTCTGCGTCGTGCTCAGCTTNGTCTGAATCGACTCTTGAGTGAGAAAGAACATCATCACAGCTTTCTAACAAACCCTTATATGCCTCATTTGGCTAAGGGAGCACTGAGATCCACTCTGTCAAAGCTCACCCTCTAGCACACTCCTAGCCTAGCGGGATGAGCGGCAGTCACACTCTCACACAAGAGAATTACCATCCCTGCCATGTGCACAACCAATAATCTTGGTGGGGACCTTCCTTGAACCTACCTGAAGGTCCTCCTGCCGCCTTTCTACCGTGAAGGCCGCTCCAAACCTCCTTGGCCAATAATTGTGGCCGTCATTACTGCTGGTAGTGCAGGAGCCATCACTTGAACCGGACCCATCGCCACCAAACCTTGAAAATCCATATCTCCCTCAAACGGACTCCGAATCGATTTCCGTAAACTGCTACAGAACCAGCAAAACATCCTCTGTTCACTTTTGTGACCTGATGATTTATATCGAGCAACCTATTTTTGTCACTTTCTGGCACTCACATATCCATCATTCTCCCACTTTGCAAAAATAAAAATCACACAAGTCCGCACTATCCCCTCAGCTGCTGAAAGCGGTGCACTGCCAGCGGCTTGGTCAGGAAGTCTGCCAGCATCATGCTTGAAGGGCAGAACTTGATCTTCAGCACCTGCTTCGCCACGAGCTCGCGGATGAAGTGGTACCGCAGGTCGATGTGCTTGGTGCAGGCGTGAAACTCTGTGTTCTTGGTCAGAGCAATGGCGCTCATGTTGTCACAGTAGATAGTGGTCGATGTGGTCTTCTTCTGTCCAAGGCTTGCCACCAGCTCACGCAGCCACACGGCTTCCTTTGCTGCTTCACTCAGGGCGATGTACTCTGCTTTGGTGGAGGAGAGGGCAACGCACTCTTGCTTCTTGCTCCTCCAGCTGATTGCACCTCCCCCGAGCACAAACACGAACCCACTGGTCGACCTCCTTGTGTCCAGGTCACCTCCCCAATCTGCGTTGCTGTAGCCAATGAGGATGGGGCTGTTGTTGCCATTAAAGGTGAGGCAAAGGCTGCTGCTGCTGTCGAGGTAGCGCAGCACGCGCTTGACCGCCTCCCAATGTGGCACGCCCGGATTCGCGCAAAACATGCTGAGAACTCCCACTGCTTGCCTGATGTCGAGGCGCGTGCCGACTGCTGCGTACATGAGGCTCCCAACTGCTGCTTGGTACGGCACTGCTTCCATGCGGCTGCTCTCTTGCATGCCGCGGGGAGTCTGCGTCGTGCTCAGCTTCGCTCCCACTTCCAGTGGTGTCGCTGCTTTGCGCGCTCCTGCCATGTTGAAGCGCTTGACGATGTCGCTCACGTACGTGCTCTGCGACAACTCCAAAGTCTGCTGCTGCCGGTCACGCTTGACCTGAAGGCNAACCTGGCAGCAAGGGACTGCTTCACATCGTCCAAAAGAGACTTGGAGTCAGATGCAATGAGCAGATCATCAACATAGAGCAAGATGATGACCTGGCTTGCCTCTTGAGTGCGCCCATAGACTGCATGGTCAGCTTCACTACGCACAAAGCCAAGGCCAACCAGCTGCTCATCCATCTTGTGGTACCATGCTCGTGGTGCTTGCTTCAGGCCGTAGAGGGTCTTCACAAGCTTGCACACCAAATCCGCCTTTCCCTCCACCACATACCCCTCCGGGTGCTCCATGTACACATCCTCCTCAAGGTCACCATTCAGAAATGCACACGTCACATCCATTTGGTGCACCTCCAAGTCCATAGCAGCAGCAAGAGCGAGGATCGCTTGGATGGATGGGAACTTAGCGACAGGTGCAAATGTCTCATTGTAATCCACACCCTCAGTCTGCGCATACCCCTTTGCAACCAACCGTGCTTTGTACCTGAGCACCTTACCATCCGCATCACGCTTGCGCCTGAAGATCCACCGGCATCCGATCACCCGGCTGCCACGTGGAGCTTCCTCGAGGGTCCAGGTGCCGTTCTTCATGAGCGCAGCATACTCCTCATCTGCTGCGGCACGCCAATCTGCCGCCTCGGCGCTACGCATGGCTTCAGCGAATGTGNGCAGCAGCAAGAGCGAGGATCGCTTGGATGGATGGGAACTTAGCGACAGGTGCAAATGTCTCATTGTAATCCACACCCTCAGTCTGCGCATACCCCTTTGCAACCAACCGTGCTTTGTACCTGAGCACCTTACCATCCGCACCACGCTTGCGCCTGAAGATCCACCGGCATCCGATCACCCGGCTGCCACGTGGAGCTTCCTCGAGGGTCCAGGTGGCGTTCTTCATGAGCGCAGCATACTCCTCATCTGCTGCGGCACGCCAATCTGCCGCCTCGGCGCTACGCATGGCTTCAACGAATGTGCCTGGGTCATCGGTGACTGTGAGGAAGAGAAGCTCGAGGTCAGACGACTCCGCTTGTGGTGGAACGGTGCACAGGTTCACCAGCTCCTCCAGCGACCTCTGTTTGTTTGCGAGGCGCTCGGATCGCCTCAGCGGCTCCCCACTGTCCTTTGCACCTTTGTTGAGGGGTGCGGACCGTCGTGGCAGCTGCTGGGCGTTGCTTTGCTGCTCCTCCTCATCAGATTCTGCTGCTGCCTCCTTCTTCTTCTCAGCTCNATCCGCACCACGCTTGCGCCTGAAGATCCACCGGCATCCGATCACCCGGCTGCCACGTGGAGCTTCCTCGAGGGTCCAGGTGCCGTTCTTCATGAGCGCAGCATACTCCTCATCTGCTGCGGCACGCCAATCTGCCGCCTCGGCGCTACGCATGGCTTCAGCGAATGTGCCTGGGTCATCGGTGACTGTGAGGAAGAGAAGCTCGAGGTCAGACGACTCCGCTTGTGGTGGAACGGTGCACAAGTTCACCAGCTCCTCCAGCGGCCTCTGTTTGTTTGCGAGGCGCTCGGATCGCCTCAGCGGCTCCCCACTGTCCTTTGCACCTTTGTTGAGGGGTGCGGACCGTCGTGGCAGCTGCTGGGCGTTGCTTTGCTGCTCCTCCTCATCAGATTCTGCTGCTGCCTCCTTCTTCTTCTCAGCTCCCTCCACCTCCTTGTCGTTGCCGCTGTCACCGCCATCTTCCGCACCGCCCTCTTCTGCTACCGGTACTTCTCCCACTTGAGGTACAAGTGCGGGAGCAAGTGGAACAGCAGTCATAGGGCTCCAAGTCCAGCCCTTCACTTCCTCTTGAAAGACGACGTCGCGGCTGCGGATGATCTTGCGAGCAGCGAGGTTGTAGAGGCGGTATCCCATGGTGTCGTAGCCGAGGAAGGCGGCCTTCACNGGACCGTCGTGGCAGCTGCTGGGCGTTGCTTTGCTGCTCCTCCTCATCAGATTCTGCTGCCGCCTCCTTCTCCTTCTCAGCTCCCTCCACCTCCTTGTCGTTGCCGCTGTCACCGCCATCTTCCGCACCGCCCTCTTCTGCTACCGGTACTTCTCCCACTTGAGGTACAAGTGCGGGAGCAAGTGGAACAGCAGTCATAGGGCTCCAAGTCCAGCCCTTCACTTCCTCTTGAAAGACGACGTCGCGGCTGCGGATGATCTTGCGAGCAGCGAGGTTGTAGAGGCGGTATCCCATGGTGTCGTAGCCGAGGAAGGCGGCCTTCACCGACTTTGCATCTAGCTTGTTACGGCTGCCGGCAGGCACGTGCACGAATGCGCCACACCCAAAGACTTTCACGTGCGACACTGTTGGCTTGCGTCCCGTCCACGCCTCCTCCAGTGTCATCATCAGCACGGCGCGCGTGGGACTCCAGTTTTTCAGGTACACGGCAGTGTTGACCGCTACCGCCCAGAAGGTTGGCGGGAGCTCCGCGTCTTGGAGCATGCTGCGAACACGCTCCATAAGTGTGCGGTTTGCGCGTTCAGCCACGCCGTTCAGCTGCGGTGTTCCCGGTGGGGTGACCTCGTGCTTGATCCCGCGATGCTTGAGGAAGGTGCGGAAGTCGTTGGAGAGGTACTCTCCTCCACCATCGGTGCGAAGCACCTTCAACTGCCTGCCACCCTCATTCTGTGCAGCAGCAATCCACACCTTGAAAGCATCAAAGCACTCATCCTTTCCAGCCAAGAAGGACACCCATGTCTTCCTCGACTTGTCATCAATGAACGTGACAAAGTACAACTTGCCGGACAAGGACTGTGATGGCATGGGACCGCACAAATCAGAGTGAACGAGTGAGAGAAGCTCAGCCGCCCCCTTCCCTTCCAACGTGAAAGGAGCGCGGGATTGCTTTCCTTCAATGCAGCTCTCACAAGCCGATGCACCTGGCTGCTTCACCCCCTTCAGCTCCAGGCCGCGGACCATTTGCTGCATGGAGATGATGGCGCCAAAGCCGAGGTGACCGAGCCGGCGATGCCACAGGCCGATGTCATGTTTTCCCTCTCTCGCTGCCAACGCTGAGTCGGCTTCCTTCTCCGACGCCACGTAGAGGCGGTAAAGACCGTCCTCCTTGTTTGCTTTTGCAAGCACACAGCCTGCACGGGCAGAGATGGTGCAGCCACCATTCTCAAAGCAAACCTGCATGCCTTCGGAGATGAGAGATGAGACAGAGAGGAGGTTAGCTGCGAGCCCCGGAACATGGAGCACCCCCTTCACATGACGTTCCACGTGCTTGCCCTCAACGGAAGCACAAAACACGATCTCACCCTCCCCAACCGCCATTTGCACATGGTTGTCCCCCATGTACACCCGACGAGGCTCGATGACGGTGTAGACGACAAACCACTCCCGGCGACACGTCATGTGCCGTGTGGCTCCCGAGTCGATGATCCAGAACAGGGCGGTGTTGTCGGAGACGTGCAGGACCCGGATGGTTGTCACGAATCCACTCTCCCAATCTGCGGCGTTTGCGGAAGCGTCGGACTGATTTCCCGCTCCCACTCCAGCCGCAAGGTCCGCCTTCTTCTTCCGGCATTCGCACGCCGAATGGCCCGGCTTCTTGCAGTAGTGGCAGTTACCCTTCTTCTTTCCTCCTCCGCCATTGCTCCTGGTTGATGTAGCACTGCCCCCATGACCAAAGTTGGTGATGAGAGCGACGTCCAGTCCG
>SZWC01001650.1:19206-51029 GCA_023375785.1 Penium margaritaceum
GGCAGCCCTCAGGGAGGTGATCAGGCTCACTAAGAGCCGCCTAGGCAGGACCAACTGTTTGTGAGAGGGAGTTGCAGGTTGCACAGACAGAAATTACGGAAGCGAATGTAGGTCTGCAGAGAACGCGAATGTCTGAATCGACTCTTGATTGAGAAATTACATCATCACAGCTTTCTAACAAGCCCTTATATGCCTCATTTGGCTAAGGGAGCACTGAGATCCACTCTGTCAAAGCTCACCCTCTAGCACACTCCTAGCCTAGCGGGATGAGCGGCAGTCATACTCTCACACAAGAGAATTACCATCCCTGCCATGTGCACAACCAATAATCTTGGTGGGGACCTTCCTTGAAGCTACCTGAAGGTCCTCCTGCCGCCTTTCTACCCTGAAAGCCGCTCCAAACCTCCTTGGCCAATAATTGTGGCCGTCATTGGTGCTGGTAGTGCATGAGCCATCACTTGAACCGGACCCATCGCCACCAAACCTTGAAAATCCATATTTCCCTCAAACGGACTCCGAATCGAGTTCCGTAAAGTGCCGCAGAACCAGGAAAACATCCTCTGTTCACTTTTTTTACCTGATGATTTTTATCGAGCAACCTATTTTTGTCACTTTCTGGCACTCTCATATCCATCACTCTTCTATCACCCGAACACCCCCCCTCCCTGGACCTGGAAAGACTGGTCCCAATCCGGAATGGGCAGAAGGGACGGCAAGTATCACTCCCGGAGGGTAGCCTGTGTCCGTATCGTCCCCACTGCCGGCGGGCGCTTCTCACTGTTGCATCGCCCGTGTAAGCGCGCTAGCATGGACCAGGGTGGCCGCACACTGGCGCTCTCTCGCCGCCGCCTCCTATTGAGCTGCTCCCAAGCACTCAAAGAGGAAGCTCACCCGGCGCTGCATCGTACCATAGAGACGGGCAAGCACGGCGGGGGCCTACACCATCCACTCCTTGTCTCCACCGGCAGTTCACAGTGCTCCCCACAGCTGCTCCCAAGCGAAGCCCTCCAGGCTCTCAAGCCGTGATGATCCCAGGGCAGGGGCCGTCTAGAGTCACCGGGCGCTACTGTTGGAGCCCCTATAAACCCTACAACATGAGCTCCACTGTGACCAGAAGTGTCTGGCATGGTGTGCTACTAGATCATTTGGGAATCCCTCCCTCTGTTGCCTGCCCAGCGCATACAGCCGCATCCCCATCCTCAACATAAAATCAGCCACGCCACTGAGTTCCCGACCAATCCAATGGAAAAATACTGGGACAACCCCCTCAACAACGGCACACACAACATCCCGTTGGCGCCGCAGGCAATGCACCATGACCCTCGCCGAGCCCCCCATGTGAGTGATGACCAGTCGCGAGTCACCCGCAATCACCAGGCCACAAGTGTCGCGCTCCTAAGCCAGCTCTATCCCAGCCAAGAGGGTTGCATACTCAACATCGTTGTTGGTCGTTAAACCCTAAACCCTAAGTCTAATATTTTCACGATACAACAATGGCATTCCTGTTCGGTGACAGGAAACACGACTCACACACAGATCTGGATGACAGGAATGAGAAATGTGTTTAATGTCACCCTTTCAAAACGGGAATATACTCGTTTAGTGAACAAAACAGGAAATTTCTCCTACCAAGAAGTTTTTTTCTATTTTCGTCAACGAGACATGTTTTCGCGTTTCACACGGCACAAAGAGAAAAACCATCTACTAGTGTTTGACTTTAAAATTTGATCTATCGGAGGTCATTGCTCTACAACAGACGTTGATAGTCTGGAATGAACTTATCCAGAACCGTAACCAAAACTGGTAACTACGTCTTGGTCTGATCGGAGTGGGAAACACAATCGCCCTGCATTGTCCAAAAAGACGGAGAAAAATGAGGAATTCTGCATGGACTTTGAATAATTCTAGCAAGCGGCTCGAATGAAAAACAAAGTACATACACATGACATACTAGGAGCAAACCCGTGTTTTGTACACCGCCCATATATTTACTCGTTCACGTTATGACAAGTGCATTCCTATTTGATTATATGAAATACAACTTTTGCAATATTCTGAATGACATGAACAAGAAACGTGTTTCATGACTTTGTGTTCAAATGAGATTATGCCCGTTTGGTCAATCAAACGAGAGGCCTTGCCGTTTACCCATAAGTGATTTTCCATTTGTATTATCGGAACACGTTCTCGCGTTTGACACCACAGAAACAATGAAACTAGCTATTATTTTCCGTTGTGGCCTTTGGTCCGATGCAGGTCGGACCAACGGCCAGAATGGACTAACCCATAATTGTAAACAAAACAAGTTTGTCAACACTGACTGACAGGAGTAGGAAACACATTCGCCCGGCATTGTCCTACAAGGTAGGAAAAACAAAAGAGGAATTCTGTGTCCACTTCGGCTAAGAGTAGCAAGCGTTCAAAGACCAAAAACCTAGTGTGAACACATGACATCCATAAGCAAACCCTCGTATCATACATTGTTCAAATTTTTATGTTTTCATGATACGACGCCGACATTCCTGTTTGGTGACGTGAAACACGACTCTTGCACAGATCTAGATGCCAGGAATGAGAAATGTGTTTATGATAGAAACTGGGGCAGCCCTCAGGGAGGTGATCAGGCTCACTAAGAGCCGCCTAGGCAGGACCAACTGTTTGTCAGAGGGTGTTGCAGGTTGCACAGACAGAAATTACGGAAGCCAATGTAGGTTTGTAGAGAACGCGAATGTCTGAATTGACTCTTGAGTGAGAAATGAAACCATCACAGCTTTCTAACAAGCCCGTATATGCCTCATTTGGCTAAGGGAGAACTGAGATCCACTCTGTTAAAGCTCACCCTCTAACACACTCCTAGCCTAGCGGGATGAGCGGCAGTCACCTTGTCACACAAGAGAATTATGTCTCGCATGGCCTGCATGGCTAATAATCGTGGAATTGTCCTTCCTTGAAGTCTCTTGGACATCCTCCAGCCATCGTTTCTCCTTGAAGGCCGCTCTCATCCGTCCTGGCCAATAATCCTGCCGCCTTTTGAGCTCAAAGTGCTCAGGTCGTCACTTGAACCCGACTCATGATCTCCAAACTTTGGAAATCCATATCTCACTCAAACGGACTCCGAATTGAGTTCCCTAAAGTGCGTTAGAACCTGTGAAACATCCTCTATGCAACTGTCATGCCAGATAATTTTTATCGAGCAACCTATTTTTGTCACTTTCTGGCACTCTCATATCCATCAGTTTAATGTCACCTTGTCAAAACAGGAATATGCCCGTTTGGTGGGCATATTTTCTACTGAGAAGTTGTTTTTCATTTTCAATCATAAGAAATGCTTTTGTGTTTCACGTGGCACAAATGGAAAAAGTAGCTACTAGTGTCCGGTTAGAGCATAAGATCCTACGCAGGTCACTGCCCTACAACGGACAGTGATTGTCCAGAATGAACATATCCCAAACCGTAAACAAAACAGGTAACTGCATCCTGCTCTGACAGGAGTGGGAAACGCAGTCACCCTGCATTGTCCAACAAGACAAAGAAAAAAAGAGGAATTATACGTTGACTTTGGCTAAGACTAGCAAGCGGTTCGAATGACAAACCTAGTATGGACACATGACATCCAGGAGCAAAACCTCATTTGGTACACCGCACTGATCTGGATATCAACAAGGAGAAACGTGTTTCATGTCTCCTTGCCTAAACAGAAAAAAACATGTTTAGAGATTCTAAGAAGAAACCTTGTTGTCTGCCCAAAAGTTCTCCAGTCTCATGATCTGAACACGTCTTCTTGTTTAACGCAACAGGAACGGAGAAACAAGCTACTATTTTCCGGATATAAGCGCTCGGAGGACAGGATTGACATTAGTACTTGGTTTCCAGCTGCACTTCCCTGTCTGGCACAGGTCACCGCACTACAACAAACCATAAACTTCCACGATGGAATAGATCACAGTGGTTAAAGATAAAGGTAATTGTATCTCCATCTGACTAGGAATCAGGAAATGTATTCTCCCTGTATTATGCGACGAGATGGGAAAAACAAAAGAGGAATTGTGCTGTGCCTCATGTCCAGCTAGTGAGACAGATTAATCAAAGGGCAGGACAGGTATGGACACAAGACATCCGGACGCAAACTTCCGTGTCGTATACAACGCGTATTTTCTTCTTTGATGCAATGAAAGGGTCATTTCTCTTTGGTGAAGGAGACATGATTTTTGGAATGCTATGGATGACAGAAACAAGAAACTAGTTTCATGCCTGTTTGTCTATGATGGATATGAGAGTGCCAGAAAGTGACAAAAATAGGTTGCTCGATAAAAATCATCAGCTCACAAAATTGAATAGAGGATGTTTTGCTGGTTCTGTAGCACTTTACGGAACTCGATTTGGAGTCCGTTTGAGGGAGATATGCATTTTCAAGGTTTGGTGGCGATGGGTTTGGTTCAAGTGATGGCTCCTGCACTACCAGCACCAATGACGGCCACAATTATTGGCCAAGGAGGTTTGGAGTGGCCTTCAGGGTAGAAAGGCGGCAGGAGGACCTTCAGGTAGCTTCAAGGAAGGTCCCCACCAAGATTATTGGTCGTGCACATGGCGGGGATGGTAATTCTCTTGTGTGAGAGTGTGACTGCCGCTCATCCCGCTAGGCTACGAGTGTGCTAGAGGGTGAGCTTTGACAGAGTGGATCTCGGTGCTCCCTTAGCCAAATGAGGCATATAAGAGCTTGTTAGAAAGCTGTGATGATGTAATTTCTTACTCAAGAGTCGATTCTGACATTCGCGTTCTCTGCAGACCTACATTCGCTTCCATAATTTCTGTCTGTGCAACCTGCAACTCCCTCTCACAAACAGTTGGTCCTGCCTAGGTGGCTCTTAGTGAGCCTCATCACCTCCCTGAGGGCTGCCCAGTTTCCATCAGTGGTATCAGAGCTAGAACAAGGCTTTGTCTCATCCTTGAGGCATTCCTTGCACCCTGTTGTGTGAGAGATCCATTTGTGGGCTGAACGTTGTACTACCATGGCGACATCCGCTTCCGTGGTGGCCGGCGTCAACATCGCCAAGTTCGAAGGCAAGAACTTCTTCAACTGGAGAAACAACATGAAGATGGTGCTGATGGAGAAGGGTCTCTGGATCCAGGTGGATGAGAAGGAGAAGGAACCAGAAGAAAGCTCCCTATCCCCTGTCGAGGCCCGTACCTACCGCGAGAAGCGTGACCGCGCCCTCGCAACCATCTACCTCCGCCTTGCCGAACGGCAGCAACTCCTCGTCCGTGGCATCCTCACGCCAAAGGAGGTTTGGAAAAATCTTGAGTCCACTTATGCTTCCAAGTCAATCCTCATGAATATGCAGCTGCGTCGTCGCTTTCACACTGTGAAGATGGATGAGTCCGGATCCATGATTGACTACATCAACATGGTGAAGTCTCTCTCTGACCAGCTTGCTGCGATTGAGGACCCTGTCAAGGAACGTGTCCTCATGCCAACCATCCTCTCTGGTCTTCCTAGCATCTATACTCCTCTCATTGTTTCCCTGGACCAGCGTGGCGACAAGCTCTCCCTCAATGATGTGGAGGAGAGCCTGCTGTTTGAGGAGGAGCGGCGCAAGGGAGAAGCGGACAGGACGTCGCTCTCATCACCAACTTTGGTCATGGGGGCGGTGCTACATCAACCAGGAGCAACGGTGGAGGAGGAAAGAAGAAGGGTAACTGCCACTACAGCAAGAAGCCGGGCCATTGGGTGCGCGAATGCCGGAAGAAGAAGGCGGACCTTGCGGCTGGAGTGGGAGCGGGAAAACAGTCCGACGCTTCCGCAAACGCCGCAGATTGGGAGAGTGGATTCGTGACAACCATCCGGGTCCTGCACGTCTCCGACAAAACCGCCCTCTTCTGGATCATCGACTCGGGAGCCACGCAGCACATGACGTGTCGCTGGGAGTGGTTCGTCGTCTACACCGTCATCGAGCCTCGTTGGGTGTACATGGGGGACAACCATGTGCAAATGGCGGTTGGGGAGGGTGAGATCATGTTTTGTGCTTCCGTTGAGGGCAAGCACGTGGAACGTCGTGTGAATGGGGTGCTCCATGTTCCGGGGCTGGCAGCTAACCTCCTCTCTGTCTCATCTCTCATCTTCGAAGGCATGCAGGTTTGCTTTGATGATGGTGGCTGCACCATCTCTGCCCGTGCAGGCTGTGTGCTTGCAAAAGCAAACAAGGAGGACGGTCTTTACCGCCTCTACGTGGTGTCGGAGAAGGAAGCCGACTCAGCATTGGTGGCGAGAGAGGGAAAACACGACATCGGCCTGTGGCACCGCCGGCTCGGTCACCTCGGCTTTGGCGCCATCATCTCCATGCAGCAGATGGTCCGCGGCCTGGAGCTCAAGGGGGTGAAGCAGCCAGGTGCATCGGCTTGTGAGAGCTGCATTGAAGGAAAGAAATCCCGCGCTCCTTTCACGGTGGAAGGGAAGGGGGCGGCTGAGCTTCTCTCACTCGTTCACTCTGATTTGTGCGGTCCCATGCCATCACAGTCCTTGTCCGGTAAGTTGTACTTTGTCACGTTCATTGATGAAAAGTCGAGGAAGACGTGGGTGTCCTTCTTGGCTGGAAAGGATGAGTGCTTTGATGCTTTCAAGGTGTGGATTGCTGCTGCACAGAATGAGAGTGGCAGGCGGTTGAAGGTGCTTCGCACCTATGGTGGAGGAGAGTACCTCTCCAACGACTTCCGCACCTTCCTCAAGCGTCGGGGGATCAAGCACGAGGTCACCCCACCTGGAACACCGCAGCTGAACGGCGTGGCTGAACGCGTGAACCGCACACTTATGGAGCGTGTTCGCAGCATGCTCCAAGACGCGGAGCTCCCGCCAACCTTCTAGGCGGAAGCGGTCAACACTGCCGTGTACCTGAAAAACCGGAGTCCCATGCGCGCCGTGCCGCTGATGACACCGGAGGAGGCGTGGACGGGACGCAAGCCAACAGTGTCGCACCTGAAAGTTTTCGGGTGTGGCGCATTCGTGCACGTGCCTGCCGGCAGCCGTAACAAGCTGGACGCAAAGTCGGTGAAGGCCGCCTTCCTCGGCTACGACACCATGGGATATCGCCTTTACAACCTCACTGCTCGCAAGATCATCCGCAGCCACGACGTCGTCTTTCAAGAGGAAGTGAAGGGCTGGACTTGGAGCCCTATGACTGCTGTTCCACTTGTTCCTGCACTTGTACCTGAAGTGGGAGAAGTACCGGTAGCAGAAGAGGGCAGTGCGGAAGATGGCGGTGACAGCGGCAACGACAAGGAGGTGGAGGGAGCTGAGAAGGAGGCGGCAGCAGAATCTGATGAGGTGGAGCAGCAAAGCAACGCCCAGCAGCTGCCACGACGGTCCGCACGCCTCAACAAAGGTGCAAAGGAAAGTGGGGAGCCGCTTAGGCGATCCGAGCGCCTCGCAAACAAACAGAGGCCGCTGGAGGAGCTGGTGAACATGTGCACCGTTCCACCACAATCGGAGTCGTCTGACCTCGAGCTTCTCTTCCTCACAGTCACCGATGACCCAGCCACATTCGCTGAAGCCATGCGTAGCGCCGAGGCGGCAGATTGGCGTGCCGCAGCAGACGAGGAGTATGCTGCGCTCATGAAGAACGGCACCTGGACCCTCGAGGAAGCTCCACGTGGCAGCCGGGTGATCGGATGCCGGTGGATCTTCAGGCGCAAGCGTGGTGCGGATGGTAAGGTGCNGAGGAGGATGTGTACATGGAGCAGCCGGAGGGGTATGTGGTGGAGGGAAAGGCGGATTTGGTGTGCAAGCTTGTGAAGGCCCTCTACGGCCTGAAGCAAGCACCACGAGCATGGTACCACAAGATGGATGAGCAGCTGGCTGGCCTTGGCTTTGTGCGTAGTGAAGCTGATCATGCAGTCTATGGGCGCACTCAAGAGGCAAGCCAGGTCATCATCTTGCTCTATGTTGATGATCTGCTCATTGCATCTGACTCCAAGTCTCTTTTGGACGATGTGAAGCAGTCCCTTGCTGCCAGGTTTGACATGAAAGACATGGGAGAGCTCAGTTACTACCTTGGCCTTCAGGTCAAGCGTGACCGGTTGCAGCAGACTTTGGAGTTGTCGCAGAGCACGTACGTGAGCGACATCGTCAAGCGCTTCAACATGGCAGGAGCGTGCAAAGCAGCGACACCACTGGAAGTGGGAGCGAAGCTGAGCATGACGCAGACTCCCCGTGGCATGCAAGAGAGCAGCCGCATGGAAGTAGTGCCGTACCAAGCAGCAGTTGGGAGCCTCATGTACGCAGCAGTCGGCAAGCGCCTCGACATCAGCCAAGCAGTGGGAGTTCTCAGCAAGTTTTGCGCGAATCCGGGCGTGCCGCATTGGGAGGCGGTTAAGCGCGTGCTGCACTACCTCGACAGCAGCAGCAGCCTTTGCCTCACCTTTCATGGAAACAACAGGCCCATCCTCATCGGCTACAGCGACGCAGATTGGAGAGGTGACCTGGACACAAGGAGGTCGACCAGTGGGTTCGTGTTTGTGCTCGGGGGAGGTGCAATCAGCTGGAGGAGTAAGAAGCAATAGTGTGTTGCCCTCTCCTCCACCAAAGCAGAGTACATCGCCCTGAGTGAAGCAGCAAAGGAAGCCGTGTGGCTGCGTGAGCTGGTGGCAAGCCTTGGACAGAAGCAGACCACAGCGACCACCATCTACTGTGACAACATGAGCGCCATTGCTCTGACCAAGAACGCAGAGTTTCACGCCCGCACCAAGCACATTGACCTTCGGTACCACTTCATCCACGAGCTCGTGGCAAAGCAGGTGCTGAAGATAAAGTTCTGCCCTTCAAGCATGATGCTGGCAGACTTCCTGACCAAGCCGCTGGCAGCGCACCGCTTTCAGCAGCTGAGGGCACAGTGCGGACTTGTGTGATTTTTATTCTCGCAAAGTGGGAGAATGATGGATATGAGAGTGCCAGAAAGTGACAAAAATAGGTTGCTCGATAAAAAGAATCAGGTCACAAAATTGAATAGAGGATGTTTTGCTGGTTCTGTAGCACTTTACGGAACTCGATTCGGAGTCCGTTTGAGGGAGATATGCATTTTCAAGCTTTGGTGGCGATGGGTCCGGTTCAAGTGATGGCTCCTGCACTACCAGCACCAATGACGGCCACAATTATTGGCCAAGGAGGTTTGGAGCGGCCTTCAGGGTAGAAAGGCGGCAGGAGGACCTTCAGGTAGCTTCAAGGAAGGTCCCTACCAAGATTATTGGTTGTGCACATGGCAGGGATGGTAATTTCCTTGTGTGAGAGTGTGACTGCCGCTCATCCCGCTAGGCTAGGAGTGTGCTAGAGGGTGAGCTTTGACAGAGTGGATCTCAGTGCTCCCTTAGCCAAATGAGGCTTATAAGGGCTTGTTAGAAAGCTGTGATGATGTACTTTCTTACTCAAGAGTCGATTCAGACATTCGCGTTCTCTGCAGACGTACATTTGCTTCCGTAATTTCTGTCTGTGCAACCTGCAACTCCCTCTCACAAACAGTTGGTCCTGCCTAGGCGGCTCTTAGTGAGCCTGATCACCTCCCTGAGGGCTGCCAAGTTTCCATCAGTCTAAACAAGAATGTTCGTGAATAAGAAAGGGAAAAAACCAGGCTTATCTCTTGATTGAACTGAGATTCAAAACAGGTTTAACCATTCGCGTTCTTTGAAACGGCACTTGTAGAAGTTTCCATCTCGGAAACAGTGTTTCCTGTTTCACTATCAGAAGCTAGAAACTTTCTTCTGTTTTATCATTTGCAACGAAGTGGAAAAATGTTTTTTGTTGACAGAAACAGGAAACATTGTCTGCTTCGCTTCATGAAACAAAGAAACCATTTTTTCTCGATGGTATTTAAATGTTCTGTCACTGGAATGTGAATCCCTTTTCAATTTGATGAAAGAAGGAAATTTGTTCGGACAGCCGCACAGGCTTTCTGGTTCTTATGTAACGGGGTTTCCCTGCTTCCTCAACATAATGGTCCCCTTCCGTTCAGTAGAACCTCACATTCCTTCTGCATAAACAACATTTCTCGTTCTCATCTTATGGAAGAGGTAACGCATTTGTGTATCATTGACCATTGTTTCTGCTTTCGTAAAAAAATTGGAGGTTTCACCAATGTCAGGTGCATACCGAGGCCCATTTCATTTTCTTTGATGCATTCTACCAAAGTTTTTCACTTTGTAGGTAGCGTAGGTGTCTACAGTTAGGCGTTTTTCATGCCGTCAGATGATGAAAACCTATGGTTTCAACTCGGTGTGACGCTCGCAGATTACATCGGGAGAATCTCGGTAGGATGCAGGAGGTTGTTCCGTGGTATGTTGGAGGACAAGACGTGTGTCACAGAGGTGATTAACATCTTGACGTCGAGTGGGACAGCCGGAGAATCCCCTTTATTGCCACAGAACTGCAGATTTACTTCACTACACCCTCGCATATGCCGTAGACAGGAGCTGAGGGAGCCGGAAGTCATTGTCCTTTCTTCCTCGGTTGTAGCAGGTTCAGACGGGACTTCAGGAGAAACCAATGCGCCGGCAGTGACATCTGCCCCTTCCCCCGCAACTGGCATGGCTTCTGGAACAGCCGGCACATTGCAAGACGTTATTCTGTTGTTCCACTAGCACACCTTCATCGGCACCTCAGAAGGTACGATTCATAAATCTTTCCACTATGCTCGCATGCAGAGGTATGTGTCCGACATGACCTAAGACCACGCTTGCAAATTTTTATTCCGCAGACGTGATAACTCTCCCAGACATTGAATGGTTAGCAACGATGGGCACATGTGGCATGGCGATTGGACGCAAGCAATGGAGGCAACCTCACAAAGTGATAGAATTCTTTGCGATGAAGTTCCACTTGGAAGACTTTCAGAAGCTGTAGAGGTTTGAGCAAGCATGCCCTTTGACAATGTGGCTTGTTCTACAAACACATGTTGTGCAAAAGATTGTGCGTGAGAAGGAAAAGGGTGATGGTGATCGGAAAAATGATGTTACACTTGACTTCGAGGATTTTTTCTAGCAGCCTTGGGTTTTGAAGAATCTTTACCTCCAAGAGGAAGAGAACATCAATGATCTTATAACTGAGCACCCTGATCCTGACAAGAAGTTCAAGAGGCCGCTTTACAAGTCCTACCGGTGCATGCAACTTGAATCAACAAGATTGCAGTGGAACCACCCGGTAAGAAAACTCGCCAGCTAAATAGCATTATGGCAGTGTTAAAGTTGATGTTTAGATATAACATTGAGATTTGTGTGTTCTTTGAAGAAATTTGATGATCTTGACACTACGGAAGCAAAGTCGCCTCCAAAGAGGAGGAGGACACCTCAAACGGCAGACTCCTCATCATCTGGGCCTGTTGCTGCCAAACCTGATCGTGGCTATGGTGCTAGGCGTGTATGCAATACTGGGCAACGTGCTGCTATAGTTGCAACAAGAGTTTGCATCCAAGCCATCACAACCCAAGAAGCTTCAGGCGCATCCATTGCAGATGGTCGTCACGGGTCCGCACCTGAGGAGGCTGGCAGAGGTATAGAATGTTTTGCGTCTGCCACCGCCGCCGCTGCTGCTGCTGCTGTCGCTGCTGCTGTTGTTGCCCCTCCTGCTGCCCCTGCTGCTGCCCATGCTGCTGCCCCTGCCGGTGCCGGTCTTGGTCAGGGCCCCGTACTAGGGCAGTTGCTGCAGCTAGCTCCGTTCCTGCTGTCTGGTCAGTTCCCGGAGTCCGCTCAGTTCCTGCAGTCCGCTCAGTTCCCGCAGACCTCTCAGCTCCATCAGTCCGATCAGTTCCCGCAGTCCGGTCAGTTCATCCAGTCAGGTCAGTTCCCGCCTTCTGGTTAGCACCCATAGTCCGGTTAGTTCCCGCAGTCTGGTCAGTTCCCGCAGTCCGGTCAGTTCCTGCAGTCCGGTCAGTTCCCGCAGTCCGGTCAGCTCCCACAGTCTGGTTAGTTCCCGCAGCCAGGTCCTTTGTCGCAGTCCGGTCAGTTCCCACAGTCCGGTCCATTCCCGCAGTCCGGTTCGTTCCCGCAGTCCTGTCAGTTCCCACAGTCTGGTCAGTTCCCGCAACAAGATCTTTTCCCGCAGTCCGGTCGGTTTCGGCAGTTCGGTCAGTTCCCGCAGCCCGGTCAGGTGACGCAGTCCGGTCAGGTCCGGCAGTCCGGTCAGGTCCCGCAGTCCGGTCAGGTCCCGCAGTCTGGTCAGTTCCCGCAGTCCGGTCAGGCTGTGCAGACCGGCCAGGTCCCGCAGTCTGATCAGGTCCCACAGTCCGTTCAGGTTGCGCAGTCCAGTCAGGTCGCGCAGACCGGTCAGCTCCCGCCGGACGGTCAGCTTCCACAGGCTGGTCAGCTGCCAGAGGCCAGTCAGCTGCCGTAGTCCAGTGAGGTCCCACAGACTGGCCAGCTCCCGCATTCCAGTGAGGTCCCGCAGTCCAGTCAGGACCCACAGTGCAATCATCTTTTGCAGGGTCAAGGTGCGCAGAAGGGTCAGTTCTCTGAGCCCTGCCAATTCACGCAAGTTGGGCAGTCACCACCAACTGGTCACTCCCTGCAGTCCGTGCCAGTCTGTCAGCCCCCGCAAGCAGGTCAGTCCCCGCAGGCAGGTCAGTCCCCACAGTCTGGTCTGTCCCCGCAAGCAGCTCAGTCCACGTATGTAGGTCAGGGAATGCGTTGAGACTCAACGTCTTCGGTTCCCAGAAGGCGTTCAGTTCCCGCCACCCACTCAGTCGTAGCAAGTCCCCCAGGTCACGCAAGCCGTTCAGTCCGCAGAAGTCCGTCAGTCAACCGACGTTGCACAGTCCATTGAAGGTGGTCAGTCTGTGCAACATAGCCAGCCAACAGAAGCTGGCTAGTCTAAGCCTGTGCCTGCAACTCTTGGGACTACTTGTGGAGAAGTTCCAAACCTGCAGACGTCCAGAGCACCAATGCCTGCTCGGGTACGTTCTCTCCATTGCCTTAGTTTTCCTTGCATGTCTGCCTTGACATGTTTAATAAAACATGAATATTATTTGCAGCTGAACTGGACTTGTGAGTGGTATTTTGCCAGGCAGCACAAGCAGGATCTATCTGCATTTGGGCAACAAGCTGGAACTGGTGGTGGTTTTCCTCAACAATGTTTCAATGTTGTTCAATCTTCGCAGCAGGCAGATAAAACTCTCTTGGATGAACTTATCTACTACACTCAGCCAGATCTTGCCAACCAGCATGAATCGGTAACGTCTGGTTTAAGTTGGCTCTCTCTTTCTCCATTGCTGATGCGACAGATTGATTCAGTCTGAAAATGCAAAATGTGTTTTTGCAGGAATTGTTTGACGAGCTAACAGCCCATCTTGCAAAATCAAAGGCAAAGGGTGGACAAGGAGAACCCAGTGGAACATTTTCTACAATGATGGCAGAAGATGGGTACAGACCGATTGCTGCACATTTCCGGAGGAGCCCACCGCAAGCCCTGCTGGAAATGGAAGACCTTCTTCACATTGCTCGAGACTACCTGAAAGGCTTACACAATTTCTGTAACAGCTTGGAGCGAGTGCTCATCAGGGGCAAGCGTACCGTGGACACAGGATGTACGGTATGCAATGTGTTTTTCTTCTTACAATGTCCTGCATCTTACATGGAATGCATGAACTGATACATTGTTTCTGGATGTGCAGAATTCACGCAGCAGACACTTCAAGAGTGGCACTTCCACGGCCAACAGTGTCAGGATTATATCCTGCATGATCATTTGTCATATATTCTGCACTAGCGATGTGCTTTGACTGATGTAATGTTTGTATATTTTCAGATCTTCATCAACGCATTTGCAAACATAAATCAGACAATGAGGACGGCAATTTCTCAAACCGTGGAGCAAGTGTCATTGGAGCAGAGATCAGCAAGCCTACATAACCATCCAGGAGTTCCTGCAGCCAAGGAGAAGGAAGATGAATCACGTAATCAAGGTATGTGTACTGTTCAATATGGGTTTTTTTTGTGTGGTACATTCTATTGTTCATAAAGTGACCATTTTCACGTATATGTGCAGATCAGGGGTGGAAGGTGATGAAGGTGTTGAAGGTGACTACCTCTGAACATGTGAACACTGTGCAAACTCAATCGAGATTTTCACGGAAGACTGTCTCAGAACATAGTCAGCCCCGGCGTACGGGCCAATTTACAAGGCCATCAACCTGTTGGGATGACTGTGAAATGTGGCCGCTTCCATTTCCGAAGACAAACTAGTGTACTGCCGTTATGGCCGATACTAGAGATAGAGATGATTTTTTCCAGAGTGCTGATGGGGGGGGGGGGGGGGGGGAGGTAGTTTAGCACATTCTCTGGTATGGGTACATTGAAGTGATGAAATTTCTACAATGTTCATACCATCATCTGATATTTCATTTTTGGATTCCACATACACATGCTCCTTGTTCTTGCAAAAGTCCAATTAGGCAAACACAACTCTGCACATCTCCATCAAGTTTTGGATAGTGTAGGTAAAATTCTGAGAGGTGAAACTCCTGATAAAACAGTTGACTTGTTCATTTTCTGACGTGTTTGTGCCTGCACACATTGTACGCACCAAGTTAGATTGGAGAACAGAGCCTAAACCTGGCATGAATTGACAAAATACGAAGTACAGTTACACAATCGCAGTCTTACCTTGGAGATAACTGTACATGTCTGGACTGAACTCCGGAGACCAAGTGTGCTTCGCCGCGTCTGTGTGCCCAAAGTGAAACCGGTCACAGAGATGTCTGGTTCTGGACAGCATGCCAGGCTCCCTCCCCAAGATGTATGAGTACAGCTTACAGGCGCTTTCATAAAACACAAATCATGACAGTCAGCAGGAAATCGTGTGAGCAGAGTTGTGAATGTGTAATTTGGAGATTCACCGTTGAACATAACGTGAAACCCATGGATCACCAGACGAGGACAGACCACAGTAAAAAATCCTGTAGTCGCTATTGTTTGCTTGCTCTTTTCATCACCAGCAGCACACTTGGCATCATCTCCCTGCTGGATGCTTCGTCCATCTGCTCTCTCCAAGGTGTTGTAGAGTGGCCTTCCACATTGTTGTGGCCAATGTAAATAACAAACCATTGGGACCACTGTTCCGTCATGTGGAGTGAAGGTCACCTCTTTCCTCTGAAAAAACATTGCATGAATGAGTTCACTTTTTTCTATGAAACGTAACTCATTCGATTTTTTATTTCACAAAATTACTCACCAGCACTTCCTCATTGATGTCAAGCAACTTCTCCAGAGAATGGACTAGTGGTGGAGAAAGGCTGTCTCTTGCAACCAACCATCTAGCTGGTGCCATGCATGTTTTTTACTCCAACAAAACTCCCCTCATGTAGAGATCCAGGGCTTTTACAATGATTGGTATGTTCACGATGTTCTGCCACCTTGACAACGTCATGCTTGCGGGGTTGGTGAGGAGAACTGTCAAGTCCAAGGCAGCTCCAGCATCAAGAAGGCACGAATCTGTGCCCCACATTCCCAAGGTCTACAGAAAGTCCTTCAAGTCTTTGTTCACTATGTAGAACTTCAGAACAGACACGTTCATCTTGAGTAAACGTGTTGGGGTTTCAAAAACAGATTTCAAGTTTGAAAACATGCATATCATAAGTTTGGACTTACACTGACTCGTTCTGCATCAACGTTTTTCACTATGGCCTCCTCAACAAGATCAGCCATTCCACTTGCACCGCACGCGTGAAGCTTTGTCAGCAAAGAATCCATGTCGGACTGCATGAACAGGTTGCTCTGGTGGCGTAAAACGGCAAGACGGGCCAGCAGAAGCCATGCGTGGCCATCTGCAATGAGATGCTTGGCAACACGCTGCCTTGGCGCCAATGTTTCTGCCTGTGGTTGAGTGTACAATCCGTTCTATGAGAAAGTTCTATGAGGTTTTGTCACTTTCTCATAGAACTTGAAAGCTCCGTGAGTTTCAGTAACAGAGGATCCATTGCACGTGAACGCCAAGACAAAGAGCATGGTAGAGTGGGTCAATGCCGTTGACACTGTAAAAATTAAGATGCCATCACTGTTCCCATCCGCAAATACAGTGCACTTGCAGTGCGCAGTCCGGTAATGTTGCACGGGAACCTGCAAATCGCCACTGAAAATATCATAAGGATTAGATGAGCTTAATACATTTCAACAACAGGGTTGGCTGCCTTTTCATACTCACCAGCTTCGAATCATGGTACAGATCATGTAGTGTGATGGTCCTGAAGGCCTGCCAAAAGACGAAATAATGGTTTTGCTTTCAACTGGAGATAGTGGAATGAAATTTAAAACAAGAAAGAACGTTGCATGAGAAATTTATAATTAGTAAGAAAATCTGACTAAGAACGTTCCCATGTCCACCGATTTCCACAGGGACAATGCTCCGTCGTCCGCTTTGGAGCACGGAGGACGAACCCATGTTTGAATGCTTTCGTCTCCTTTTGAACAGCTTCTTCAGGAGGACCATCTCTTGACGGGTGTAGACTGTCATGAACATTGATCTTCTGAAACGACTTCAACCGAGACCACTGGCAGAGTGTCCACTTCGCCTTCTCATTTTTTTCTGAGAGACAAGGACCCACAGACCGGTCACAAGTCGAACAGGTGTCAATCTCCACCGCCACTTCGTCAACACGGTGCATGCGGCACTGCAAGTCATCGTCTCCGGTTGCAAACCAAGTTTCAGCCTCTTGATGGTGCTCTTGAAGCATTTCCAAGTGGCAAATACACTTCCCAACCCCACCATCACAGGAGCAATGGAACTGTCCAGAGTTTTGACCTTCCAACAAACCCCACACAACCACACATGCACCCCCGCTCTCAGGAGACGTATCCAGAAACGAAAACAAGGGATAAACATTCTAAGAGATGACCAGAGATACCAGCGGAAAGAGTTCATGGTACATTGCAGTCGGAGGTCGAACATGCTATTTTTCCGTCCACAGTGTGTGAACGCACTTGGAGTGCTTTCCTGCATAGGTACAGGAACAGCCAACTCCGCAAACCCACTTCCTCCATGTTATGACAGGAGAAAACTGGCCAGGGGGGTTTGGGACTGGCAGACAGGGAACCCATGCTACTTTCTTCTTGTGATCAAAGTCGGGCAAGAAAGCTGTATACTCTCCGATGTGGACAACTGTTCCACCACCGCCAACACCACCACCATGATCACCCCCAGTACCATCTCCACCGCCAGCACCATGTCCACCGCCAGCACCATCACCACTACCAGCATCACTACCGCCAACATTTCCCTCATCTAGTCCCCCTTGTTCATCCACAATGTTACAAAATGCACGGAGAAAACCTGCAGGGGTTGCAGTGACACGGGCAAATATTGCAGGGATTCTGGGGCCAGGTCGGGCTATGCCTGACATTGGGTGCACAGTGAGGGCATATTGATTTCTCTGGGTTTTGAGCCCATGTGTCAGAAACTTCATCACATAGGCCTTCGAAGTCTTTAACCTTCAAGCAAAGAATGGAACACCTGGAAAACAGAGTGTAATATTCCAGTTAGTTCCAAGTGCGTTTACTTCTTGACTACACATGTTTAGGTTAACTAATATGTGAAGAGCACGTCACCATATGCATGCAGTTCAGATGGACCTTCTGCAGTACCATCTGATGTGTCCAGCCAAGCTTGCAAACCTGCCAGCTCCGTCTTTAGTGCGCCGTGCAGTCGAGTGTCACCCCCCGCATGTCCTGTTTGGGCATATCCACATACCACCGCTGCCCACAAGTCTGGCAATCGCATCACTGCCACGATAATTTCTCTTCTTCCGATGAGATGGTGGAGGAAAGCTAGCTCGATCAGTGTCCTACAAACGGACAAGATCTGCTGCAATGGTATTCCTTCCAGTTTCTTTGCAAATGTGGCACCTGAAGTTCAGACTGCCAGCATTTCTGCAACAGTGCAATGTCTACAGGCCATCTGACTGCACCGAGTGGTGGAAGGTGATGTCGCCTTTGCCAAGCTAGAGGTGGGCGGCTGTTGTAGGTCACTCTGACACCATGATGAGGCCGCAGATCTCTGCCACCTTGGTGGGATGGTCGTACCATCTGGCCAAAAGTGTGCAATGACGTCGAAACAGGCAAATGAGCAATGGACCCACAAGTTTTTCAACAAAACAGAAGCAGAAGGCACAGAGTGCCAGCGATTGTACAAGCAGAGAAACAGGCCAACAAGGCAAAACAGCAAGCATATAAGGGGACCATGTGAAATGAAACAAGGAATGGACCCTAAAGCAAGAAGATAAACAAAAACAGCAGACAGAGGAAGAAACTACATTTAGGCAATTAGCTGTGACATGCACAGAGAGACAAGGAGGACGTGAATCCTTGTGCACAAAATCAACCCTAAAGAAAAACTCACGGTTGGGTGAAGGATTTGCATGGAGAAAGGCGGCAACCAACCGTTGAGCACCCACGCAACCAAGAAGGGGAGAACGAGGATGACAGACCCGAAAGGCCTAGTTGCGCTCTTCGTTGACCGCCCGTCTCTGGAGTTGGACCCAAAGCAATGACCATGGATCAGCTGGGCTCTCCAGAGTTGTCAATGGGGCATGTTGCGACCCCACTCAGGTACGGATTGTGCAAGGTCTGCAAACATACTGCATTGGGCCTCACACTCAAGCTGAGACCGCGTGTTCATGGAGCATACTGACGTGCTAATCGTGAACCCAACATACTGAAGACTGAACCCGTCTCCACTAATCCAGGGCGAAGGTAAAAACAAACAGGGAAAACCTGTTCTGCAGGCCGGCCGTCTTGTCGACAGGGGGGGAAACCCAGCTGCATGTAAAGGAAACAATCCTGTAACGTGCACAAAGGAGGAAATCCCTTCTGCACAAGACAGGGAAATTCCTATTGCATGGACCAGGATGAATAAAATTTCAGTTTGATTTGAATCACATATACCTCTTTTTCCAACAAAACCCTAAAAACTCATATGCGCATATGACGGGACAAATCTTACTCCGTACATTAAAGAGGTCAAACCTGTTTCCTATGAAATGATACTTCTTGTTCTGTTCAGGCGATGAGGAACCCGGGTGTAGATGACAGGAGATTTCAAAATCCGCCAACAAAGAGGAAAGCCTTGTTTCATCAAACGGAACAACGCTCATTCCGTGGATGAATGGGGAAACCTCTGTTGCACAAGACTCATGAATGCCTATATTTTTTACTAAGAGGGAAAACCCAGTTCCATGTATAGTACTTATGCCTTTTCAATCGACAAAGGTAGAAAACTTGTGTTGCATGATGGTTGTAGAGGAAGGAAGGACAGGATTTCTGTTGACATAGATGAAGAAACCGATTGCATATGACAAGAAAATGCCTATTCTGTCGATCAATCTAAGAAAACCTGTTTCATATAACTTGGCAATGCCTACAAAGTTGACAAAGAGGAAGAATCAGGATCCACATGGTGTGATAATGCCTGTTCCGTCAACAAAGGAGGCCAATCCTGTTAAACATTTTGGGATAATGAATATTCCGATGACATAGAAGCAAAAAATTGGTCGTTCAAACTCGCCTTTCAAAAATGGACAGAGATGGAGGAAGGAAGAAGGTGAACCCCAATAGAGGAAAAAACGGGTGGGAGATGGTGGGGGGGGGGGGGGGGGGGGGGGGGGGGGGGTGGCAACTTGAGCACTTTTGCAAGGAAGTTGAACCCAGTAGGGAAGTTGATGGATGGTTGTTTTCACCAATCCTAAACCCTGATAACATATTGAATAATAAATTGAGAAGAATATGGGAAGTACCTGGCAGCTGTGTACGACTGCCTTTACACACCAAAATTTTCACGTCTCAATTCTGACGCTCCATTTCTCTGAAATGAATTGTTGAGCGGGGGTGTCTACACGATCACGGGATGCGTGGCTGCGCTCTTACCTCCCGGTGTACTCTCTGCATCTATGGTGAGTGTTTCCTTGAGATCGTCATACCTGGCAGTAGTGTACAACTGCGTGTATGCGCCAAATTGTCTGTCTCTCAATTCTGAAATTCTACTTCTCTGACATGTACTCTTGAGCGGAGGGGACGTGTACGCGACCACGGGGTGCGTGGCTGCATTCAAACCTACCGGAACACTCTCTGCTCCTGTGATGAGTGTTTCATCGAGATTGTCGTACCTGGCAGTAGTGTACGACTGCTTGTACGCGCCGATTTCTTTGCCTCTCAGTTCTAACGTTCCATTTCTCCAAAATGAATGCTTGAGAGGGGGTGTGAATGCGACCATGGGTGCGTGGCTGTGCTCCCACCTCCCGGTGCACTCTCTGCACCTGCAGTGAGCGTTTCATCAAGATCCTCCTACCTGGCAGTTGTGTATGACTACATGTACACGCCAAATAATTCGCCTCTCAATTTTGACATTCCATTTCTACAAAATGAATTCTTGAGCGGGGGGTGTGTACGCGACCACAGGGTGTGTCGCTGTGCTCATAATTCCCGGCGCACTCTCTGCACCTATGGTAAGTTTTTCATCAAGATCATCGTACCTGGCAGTGTTGTGCGTGGTTGTGTGAGTGCCTGTACGTGCTGTATTTTTTGCCTCTCAAATCTGATGTTCTATTTCTCCAAAATGAATTCTTGAGCGGGGAGTGTGTATGCGACCACGGGGTGCGTGGCTGCACTCGCACCTCCCAACAAACTCTCTGCACCGGAAGAGGTTTCAGCTCCAAAAATTTCTAGGAAATTTGCGAACGTGGTCATCTTCCACGTTGCACAACTGATTCTGCTGTCACATTTGTCACTTTCACCTACCTTCAAGATTCTTCACCAGATCCTGGTGAGCTGCCTCACAATTATGAATAGTATAACACACTCATCTGGGCAGCCTTGGCAGCGGCTGCTAGATTAATTAGGTAAAGTGTGGTAAAGTTTGAGATACTAACATACGGGATGCTCATATTCACTAATGTTGCCATGGTTTTGGACACGGCCTGTATCGCTCGTTCCGTACGGTGAAGTAGTTTTAGGGGGTGATCCGACGCTATGCTTTTGATTTTAATTCTATGGTCTCATCGATTTTGTGCTAGATTGGTGATTATTTTGCAATTTTTTGAGAGGAGGGATTGCAATGGAGTCAGCGAGAAATCACACAGAGGTTCAAGGTTTCCGTGCTTTTTTCTTACAAGATTGACGGAAGTTATTTCAGTTTTTTGGGACAGCAGTGAAATGCCTGAAATGTGCAACGAGCTTGTTGGATGGTGCCGGCTCAGCAGGTTCCATATTTCCTTTTCAGCAACGAAGATGTGATTGCTAAATTGTGGCCGTCCGTTCAGTGCAAAACTCCTCCAATGCCATCGATTTAGATGAGGATTTCTTCAAAATGGTTTTTGATCATGTTTTCATATGAACTTCCTAACCTCAGGCATTTGGATTGATTCTCTGTTTTTCCGCATGTAAGATGTTACCAAGACGTTGGGAATGCTGCCACATCGGCAGAACTAGGCATAGAATCAATTGAAAGAGGCGGGAAGGTTTTGATCCCAGTAGTGGTTTTTTGGTTGGGTTTTGACGCAGTCACAAGTGTCCTCGTTGGCTTGCCAAGCTGCTCGTTGCAACGTGTCCCTCCAGCCAAGAGAAGAATCAAAATCAAAGCGGCAGTTCACCCCCTTAGCGAGCCTTACCGTTCTCTTCGTGAAAGAGGCAGCGCCCGTTCCAAGTAGCATGTAGAATCTCGATCTTGACAGCGGCAAACTGGTAATCCTTGCACTTGAAATGGGAAGGCCGTTCGCCAACAATTCTGCGTGTTTGCGACAAAGGACAAAGAAAAAAATGTAAAATGAAACGGGAATACTGCCCAAACACGGAAAAGGGGGAAAACCGAGTAAGCTCATGCAAGGAGAATGAACACGTCATCAGCTACCCCGGATGCCGAATGGCAGCCGCTAGTCGGCAACCTGTGCAGCTTTGACCGGTCAGCTATAAGATAGTGTTCCCGTCAAAACGTTCAACTATAATTTTGTTTTGCTTCATTGCATGCATCAGTATTGCCATTGACAGAGGTCTCGGGTAATAAACCTATTTTTTGCTTCACTCGTCACAACACGAGTCGCTCGAGCACTTTATCGCAAGTATCATGGGGGTGGGGGGTTATGAGCGGGTTTGGTGAGAGAAATCTAAGGAGCTACGATGAAGATTTAGTCCACTGTGCGTGTTGACGCTGAAAGGTCAACGAGAGCAATATCACAAGATATTAGTATCGTGAACTTTGCCACACTATACCGTAGGCTCTAAGAGGTCGATTAGACTTCAACAGGTCATCCCCTAAAAATATTGGAGGGAAAGATTCATTGTTGTCGAACGGCTACAGATGGCTTGATGAAGGCGACAGTGGTCGGACTCTAGTGGGCGCACATTGGTCCTAATTTTCCATAAAATCTAAAATTCCATGAGCAATACTACGGATACCTTAGAAACGTTGCAAAAGCAGCAGGTGTTATCTGTGCGACAGCGGTTAGATTTTCAAATTTTCATTGTTTTGCCACCTACAGGAGATCACCAGCAAAACTTCCTCTGGAGCCCACCTTTTTCTAGGGCAGGATGGCCTCCGGTGGGATGCCTGATTGTGCGGGTAGCGAGAGGCGGATGCCGCTGATTGCGGCCTGCCGGACTGGAGGCCCACCGGGTGCCCAACGCCGTTTTGCCACGCTTAAGTTCTTTACGGGCAACCTTTTGAAGTCTGACCAACCTCTAATTGACAACACTCCTCTGCTAAAATCATCTTAGAAAGCTTCCCACTGGAAGCCAAAGCCCTGGTGCAGACATGCTACCCTCCGCTCGGTAGTCCAATGCATTCAACGGCTCATACCGAATGCGTGGACAATATGTTGGGCTCTAATTTTCGTACTAAGGACCTTTGGCCCGTTTTCCAGAACAACGAGTCTCCTTTGGGAATGTTATCTTGGAGTTGCATGGATTGTTGCGGTCTCGCACCCATGTGACGGCCTGACGAGCTGTTCGGTTTGCTCTAGACTAATCAGTCAGATGCATAAATGAAGAAGACTGGAGGGAGTCCTTTACGTATAAGCTGAGCTGCAATCATCCACGATCACGTAGACTTGCCCGGCTGGGCAGCAACATGTGTCCATATGCGATTCCAATGCATGGATGCATGTGATCTTGTGCCCATGCTACGCCAAGTGAACATACTCTTATGCTTCTTGGTGAGATTGATGAGGAGTAGTAGCGAAAGAAGCAAGAGCTCAAGAAAAGTGAGATGCCTCGTTGGTGACATTAGTGCACTGAATTGGCGCATAGGGATTCATGTATGCAAGGGTAGGGTATGTGGTCGATGCCTTGCTTGAACAAATTTGCACTGGAATGTCATGTTTGGAAGTGCTTTGGAGTGAGTTCCACAACCAGGTGCATTTTCGATGACATGATACATGAATTCTTTAATTTCGATGATAAAAGTTCATGTTATCCAATGCTGGCTTGGGGCAAGATTGCAATGTGCATTTTTAAGTCCTCTTCCAATCCCACGCTAGTTGGCCACGGGTTGATTGCAAATGTAGGTGTAGACCAGAAATTGTTTTACGATTACTTTCATGCATCGATCGTACTTGCTTTCAGTTATAAGGTTTTAATAATGGCTTTGGAGAAAATTTTCCTAAATATCCATAATTCAAGTGTGCAATGTCGTCGATGGTTTTGTAATCCACCAATTTCCTAGTGGCCCATCAATATCCACATTTAGATGCTCAAAATCCATCCATTTCAGGCGTGGAAAGCAAAACTCCAGCCACATCATCCTCACTACTGATTTCAATGCATCTAGTGCGAGTGGCTCCCATGCGATGGATGGGATGACGTCTGCCCTCGTCGCAAATTAGTTGCGCACATGACCCTTTCTACTTACTCCTCCTTACCCCCCCCCCCCCACCAACTTTGCTTCCACTCCTCACTTCAATCCTATGTTTTTTGGTAGCATGGGATTGAGACCGTAACAAGCATGGTGTCACAAGGAGGCCAGGGGCGGTGGACCTTCCAAGGTCCACGCCAAAAAAAAAGAGACCGAAAACCCACCCTTTAACCTCCTAATCCCAGTGACTGTGCTCACTCTCCTTTCCATCACCTCCACCCTTCACCCTCCCACATGCACATGCCCACTCAATCCAACCCACGACACACCTCAACATCACTCCCTTCCATCCACCTTCCTTTCTTCCACTCCAGGCAACCTACCTCCAACCTCTTCCCCCACACCTACTCTTCCACCATTCTGACCTCGGGGAGACTCTCACACTTTCCTCTAACTTCTCACATTTTGAACTCTTGGACGTCTAGTAACTGGCCACTCTCCTCTCCTTATCATGCTCTTCCTGGTTCCCATCTGCCACTCTCACCTACCTTTTCAGCTGCCCCACCTTCCTTCTTGGAAACCTGATAACCTACCTCCTTCGGGTGCCCCAATGCACTTGCTTGGCTGACATTGTATTCCTTTCTTTCCACCATCAACAACACACAGGTACACTTAATCATGCCCATTTTATACACAGCACATTCACTGTATTAGGTACATAGAATTGATTAACTTCCATGGAATTGTCTTAAGAGGTAGTCATCTTCTGTTCACATGGAAAACTATGTACAAGATACCTGTGCCTTGGGAATTGGATGACATAATTTAATGGCAAAAAAAAAAAATTGACGTTCAGGATGAAACATACAATAGACAAACATATGTCTTCAAACATTTTGAATGGAATGTTTTGTAACGCTGATGTTTAATTTATGATTTCATTACTTTGTATGGAAACAACCTTCTTGTCGAGCTTATTCCTGCAATTACTCGAGTATCTTTTATCTATGCCAAAGTGCGAAACTCATCCCACCCCTCCTCCAAACCACTGATTGTATCGGAGCAGTGTAGCTAGTGCGTGTATGTTACAGAAACTATTTCTGTACACTATTGTATCATGTACACAAGTGTAGTTTTTACATGTCCATGAGATACATGGACCATATATACTATCCAAATACTCCCTATCATTTGGAGGGGGGGGGGGAGCATGGATTCGGGATGTCACCCCAAAATGGTAGAGTGTATTAGCAAAGTGTAGTTAGAAAGTGTATTATTTCTATGTGATGGAAAGAAAAAAAACAATACACAAATGTAACTCCGCTTGTTAACCACTGATCTATTACAGTCGACAATCAAAGATCGAGGTTTTTGATATTCTACCAGTAGGCGCAGGTTGACAATCAATGATTGTCGATCTAAGATTAAAATCGACAATTGTCGACAGAAAGGCAAAGTCAAAAGGTGAGGAGATCAGACTACCCTCACGTACTAGTAGGTGAGGAGATCAGACTACAGAACACACACCAAGTAGTCGGGTCCTCCCCCCAAAGAGTCGAATGTATTGGGGTACTGTAGCTGGAGCGTGTATTGTACAGAACTAGTTTGGTACTCTAGTGTATCATATACGCTAGTGTACATGTAAATACACTTCGACATGTCCATGAGATACACGGACCATATACACTATCCAAATGCACTTTAGCATCTTGGTGGGGGGGGAGGCATCATTGGTTCCTAATGCCCCCCCCCCCAAAGGTTGTGTATGAGGAAATTGTAGCTGAGAAGTGTATTATTCTTATGTGATAGAGAGAAAACAATGAACAATACACAAATGTATCTCTACTCGTCGACCGCCAATCTATGATGATCAACAATCAAAAACCAAGGATCTTGATCATCTATCAATAGTCTTTGATTGATGATGGATGATCGGCGATCAACGATCCAAAATCAATGATCATGAAAAGATAGGCAAAGTCAAAAGGTGAGGATATCAGACTATGGAACGGACACCACGTATTCTGGAAAACCCCTCCCCAACAATTGAATGTATTGGGGTAGTGTAGCTGATGTGTACTTTACAGAAACTAGTTGTGTACACTTGTGTACATGTAAGAATGCTGCTGCGGTTCCAATGCAACTTGTTTCGCAGAAAATGGTTAAGTGTACAGCATGCTAGGCTCAATAGGTGCAGCAGCTGTAGCAGTTGTAGTTGTAGGGATGGCAGGGACAGGGGAACCAGGGAATCATTCGCCCATCCTCATGTTTGATGGAGAGGGATTTGCGCTCTTGAAGTGGCAGTTTGAGATCATCATGGATGACAGAGATCTGCTAGGATATTTTGACAAAACTATCCCANCACCAAAAGAAGAGGGTGCTGACCTTGTGGCATAGGTCAAGCTCAACAAGAAGGCTCTCGCCATTCTTGTGTCCTCCATACAACCCTCAGTCCTTTCACGTATCAGCAGTTGTACAGTGGCAGCCGCAGCATCCACCAAACTCGGCAATGTGTTTCAGTCCTCCTCACTTGCCAACTTTCTCTTCATTCTACAAAACCTCATCAGCATGAGGCTTGGTGAAGGGGAGAATGTCTCCGTCTTTATGCAGAAGTTTGAGATGCTCTTGCAACAAGCCACCAGCATGGGGTGGGACCTGAAATCTGATATGAAGGCCATGATTTTTCTGATGACGCTGCCAGAAAGCTAGGGCCCCATGATATCAGTGATTGGAGGGTGGACTGAAGATCAAGTTTCCAACACCACCGTTTCCGATTATGTGCGGAATGAAGCCATGCATCGTAGTAGCAGTGAAGCAAACATGGATGCCTTTGCCTCACGGAGCAGCGACACCTTTTCTAATACCTCCTCCTCTGGGTACAAGGGAAGCAACAGTAATAGCAACAGTGGAAGGGGTACAAAGCGCCAAGGAAACTGCAATAATTGTGGCAAGGTTGGAAACTGGGCTTGAGAGTGCCGTGCACCCAAGAGAGAGGGAGAAGAAGGGCATGAATGGCGAGGGGGAAATGGTGGGAAGGATCCCACAACCTTGATGGCTGAGTATGCCTCCAATAACGGGAGGGAGATACTCAGGCCTAGAGCCTACACCCTTGACTCAGGCACAAATGAGCACATCGCTTACGAGAAGAGAGACTTCATCTCTCTTGCTCCATGCAACAAAAACTTCAGAGTTGCCAACGGCAAGGTTGAGAAAGCTTAGGAGATTGGTGACAAGCTTGTCACTGTGGGTGTCAATGGTGGAGATTCCGGCCTCAAGCTAGAAGGGGTGGTCTACTTTCCCTCCTTCATAGNGTTTGGTACTCTAGTGTATCATATACGCTAGTGTACATGTAAATACACTTCGACATGTCCATGAGATACACGGACCATATACACTATCCAAATGCACTTTAGCATCTTGGTGGGGGGGGAGGCATCATTGGTTCCTAATGCCCCCCCCCCCAAAGGTTGTGTATGAGGAAATTGTAGCTGAGAAGTGTATTATTCTTATGTGATAGAGAGAAAACAATGAACAATACACAAATGTATCTCTACTCGTCGACCGCCAATCTATGATGATCAACAATCAAAAACCAAGGATCTTGATCATCTATCAATAGTCTTTGATTGATGATGGATGATCGGCGATCAACGATCCAAAATCAATGATCATGAAAAGATAGGCAAAGTCAAAAGGTGAGGATATCAGACTATGGAACGGACACCACGTATTCTGGAAAACCCCTCCCCAACAATTGAATGTATTGGGGTAGTGTAGCTGATGTGTACTTTACAGAAACTAGTTGTGTACACTTGTGTACATGTAAGAATGCTGCTGCGGTTCCAATGCAACTTGTTTCGCAGAAAATGGTTAAGTGTACAGCATGCTAGGCTCAATAGGTGCAGCAGCTGTAGCAGTTGTAGTTGTAGGGATGGCAGGGACAGCGGAACCAGGGAATCATTCGCCCATCCTCATGTTTGATGGAGAGGGATTTGCGCTCTTGAAGTGGCAGTTTGAGATCATCATGGATGACAGAGATCTGCTAGGATATTTTGACAAAACTATCCCAACACCAAAAGAAGAGGGTGCTGACCTTGTGGCATAGGTCAAGCTCAACAAGAAGGCTCTCGCCATTCTTGTGTCCTCCATACAACCCTCAGTCCTTTCACGTATCAGCAGTTGTACAGTGGCAGCCGCAGCATCCACCAAACTCGGCAATGTGTTTCAGTCCTCCTCACTTGCCAACTTTCTCTTCATTCTACAAAACCTCATCAGCATGAGGCTTGGTGAAGGGGAGAATGTCTCCGTCTTTATGCAGAAGTTTGAGATGCNACGGGAGGGAGATACTCAGGCCTAGAGCCTACACCCTTGACTCAGGCACAAATGAGCACATCGCTTACGAGAAGAGAGACTTCATCTCTCTTGCTCCATGCAACAAAAACTTCAGAGTTGCCAACGGCAAGGTTGAGAAAGCTTAGGAGATTGGTGACAAGCTTGTCACTGTGGGTGTCAATGGTGGAGATTCCGGCCTCAAGCTAGAAGGGGTGGTCTACTTTCCCTCCTTCATAGCAAACCTGCTCTCCGTCTCTAAGATAACTGACCATGGCATGATAGTGGTCTTTACAGATAAAGAAGCGGTAATAGTCCCTACCAAGGACATCAACATCTCCTACTCTGCCAAGGAGGTTGTTGCATAGGTTCCTCACGCTGATGGATTTTATGTCTTTCAGACCAAAACGACAACTTCAACAGCTTAGTATTTGGTCAAGAGTGATGACGAGGAGAGCAGCGATGTAGATTCACATGAGGAAGGACATGTTGGAGCAGCAAAAGCACTGGCAGCAGATGATTTGGCGACAAACCAGCAAGCAAATGCAACCCACCAGGGCTGTTCATTCTAGCATGTGCACAACCTCCAAGAACCTGTGGCACAAGCGCTTTGGGCACGTGGCTCATCGCACATTGGAGCTCATGGGAAAGCAAGAGCTAGTGCATGGGATGGAGCTAGGTGATGAGGCGGAGGGAGCCAAGATCATGTGTGAGCCATGCCTTGAAGGCAAGGTAAAAAGGAAACCCTTCAAGCATAATGGCATTGTGCGCTCGCACCCCTTGACCTCTTCCACTCTGATGTGTGTGGTCCCTTTTGCATACCGTCAAATGGAGGCAGAATATATTTCCTCACATGCATCGATGACAACAGTGGCAAAGTCTGGATATGCGTTTTCCAAAAGAAAAGTGACGTGAAGGAGAACTTGTAGGCCTTTGTCGTTATGGTTGAGCGACAGAGTGGAAAGAAGGTAAAGAAATTCAGGAAAGACAATGGGGGAGAGTACGAAGCCTGCAGGGAGTGGCTCAAGTTACAAGGCATTGAACACCAGAAATCTACCCCCTACTCATCTCAAAGCAACGGTGTAGCAGAGAGGATGAACTAGACCCTCCGGGGCATGAAAAGGTGCATGCTCTTTAATGCCAAACTTCCTCCTAGGTTCTGGGCTGAAGCAGCACGTATAGCTACCTACCTTGTGAACCTCACACCTGCAGCAGATCTACAAAGGAGAGGCAAGAAGAAGCAGACACACCAGCTGAAGATGCCTCAAGAAGCATGGTTAGGCAGGAAACTGGACGCCTCCCATCTCAAGGTGTTTGGTTGCACCAGCTTTGCCAAGGTCCAGGCCGGTGAGGGCCCTGGAAAGCNCCTCCTAGGTTCTGGGCTGAAGCAGCACGTATAGCTACCTACCTTGTGAACCTCACACCTGCAGCAGATCTACAAAGGAGAGGCAAGAAGAAGCAGACACACCAGCTGAAGATGCCTCAAGAAGCATGGTTAGGCAGGAAACTGGACGCCTCCCATCTCAAGGTGTTTGGTTGCACCAGCTTTGCCAAGGTCCAGGCCGGTGAGGGCCCTGGAAAGCTTGATGCAAGAGCTCAAAAGTGCAATCTTATCGGCTATGAAACCGCCCACAAAGCATATGGACTGTGGGACCAAGGAGCCAAGAAGGTCATCCGCAGCAAAGATATGGATTTCCAAAAAAGGTCTGTGAGTAAGGGAGGGCTTCTCAAACTTGAGAACACTCCAAAACAGGGAGAGTGGCTTACTCTCCTTGAGGAGGGAGACAAAGCACCAGCACAATGGCATGAGCTAGGTGCTGCAACAGGGAGACGAGGTGATGAAGATGACTCGGTGGAATCGGAATCTGATTCTGACGTATCTGATCCTCCTCACCATGAGGATGATTCCTCTTCCATCATCAACGATGAAGTAGACCTCCAGCCTCCACATCAATAGCAATAGCTAGCAGGTCCAAGGAGTAGTTCACATCTCAAAGTACCTCAACAGCATTGCGACACAGATAGGGGTGAATGGACAGGCTTCAACTATTCATTCATGGTTCAATAGGAGCCAACGTCTGTCGCAGAGGCACTCACGCAGCCTGACAAAACAGAGTGGATGAAACAATTTGCAGTGAACTCAGCTCCATCGAGGAGAATGGGACATGGGTGCTGGTGGACAGACCTACCGGGGCTCACGTTGTGGGGTCCAAGTGGGTGCTGAAAGTGAAAAGGAAATAGGATGGCAAGATGGACAAGTACAGTGCACGGGTGGTAGCAAAGGGGTTTTCTTAACGGCCTGGTGTAGAGTACAATGAGTTATTTTCTCCAGTTGTGACGTTTGCCTCCATCTGGTCAATGCATGCCATTGCTGCTGCCGAGAACATGGAGGTCCACTAGATAGACGTGAATACATTCTTTCTTTATGGAAAACTTGACAAGGAGGTGCTGATGGAGGTTCTAGAGGGCGTTAATGCTCCCGAGGGCAAGGTGTGCAGATTGGTAAAGGCACTCTATGGGCTAAAATGATTACGAAGACTTTGGTACCAGGAGATGGAAACATTCATGACTAAGGAGTCCTTCATGTACTGCGACAAAAACCCTAGCATGTATGTGCATGAGAGTTAAAAAGGGACCATGTTGGTCGCTTTGTATGTTGATAACCTCATTTTATGTTCCTCTTCAATGCGGCTGCTATACGATCTCAAGGGGCAGCAGAGTAGCAAATTTGAGATGAAGGACATGGGTCCTCTTGACTTCTACCTTGGAATTGCCATCAGGCGTGACAGAGCTACAGGAACCATCAGCATGAACCAGACAAAATACATTGACTCCATCCTCAAATGATACGACATGGCAGATTTCAAGCCTGCCAGCACAGCCATGAGCTCAGAGTGCAAGCTCTCTTCCTCCATGTCCCCATCCAACGAAGCGGAGAAAACTGACATGTTGAGCATCCCATATCAGTCTGCAGTGGGCAGTCTGATATATGTCGTGGTCGCCACTCAACCAGATGTAGCTCATGATGTTGGTCAGGTGTGCCGGTTAGTGGCCAATCCTGGTCCACTTCACTAGCAGGCTGTGAAGCGCATCATGCGCTACCTTCAGGGGACGCGGCACGTGGGGCTCCAGTTTGGAGGCATCGCTGGATTCGCATCACTCAGTCTCATGTGCTACACCGATGCTGGTTGGGGAGGGAATGTCGAGGACAAAAAATCTACCTCCAGCTTCATATGTATGTTGAATGGAGGTGCAGTCAGTCGGGCAAGTCGCAAGCAGGAATGTGTCTCTTTGTCAATCGCTGAAGCTGAGTACATTGCCTTGACTGAGGTGTATAAAGAGATGCACTGGCCACGGCGCTTGCTATGTGAGATGAAGGCACCACAGGCAACGGCGACATTCATCAAGATTGAAAGCATGAGCGCGATTGACATGTCCAAGAACCCCGTCCTGTCCAGGTGCACAAAGCACATCAAGATCCGCTACCACTATGCTCAAGACTTGGTCTGCAAGCAGACAATGATGATGGAAACTGGGGCAGCCCTCAGGGAGGTGATCAGGCTCACCAAGACCCGCCTAGGCAGGACCAACTATTCCTGAAAGGGAGTTGCAGGTTGTACAGACAGAAATTACGGAAGCAATTGTAGGTTTGCTGAGAATGTGAATGTCTGAATCGACTCTTGAGTGAGAAAGT
>SZWC01001650.1:55443-79554 GCA_023375785.1 Penium margaritaceum
GGTACTTCTCCCACTTCTGGTACAAGTGCGGGAGTAAGCGGAACTGCCGACATAGGGCTCAAAGTCCAGCCCTTCACTTCCTCTTGGAAGACCACATCACGGCTGCAGATGATCTTGCGTGCGGCGAGGATGTACAGGCGGTATCCCATTGTGTCGTAGCCGAGGAAGGCAGCCTTCACCGACTTTGCGTCCAGCTTGTTACGGCTGCCGGCAGGCACGTGCATGAATGCGCCACACCCAAAGACTTTCAGGTGCATCACTGTTGGCTTGCGTCCCGTCCATGCCTCCTCCAGTGTCATCAGTGGCACGGCGCGCGTAGGTCTCCAGTTTTTCAGGTACACGGCGGTATTGACCGCTTCCGCCCAAAAGGTTGGCGGGAGCCCCGAGTCTTGGAGCATGCTGCAAACACGCTCCATGAGCGTGCGGTTTGCGCGTTCAGCCACGCCGTTCAGCTGCGGTGTTCCAGGTGGGGTAACCTCGTTCTTGATCCCGCAACGCTTGAGGAAGGTGCGGAACTCATTGGAGAGGTACTCTCCTCCACCATCGGTGCGAAGCACCTTCAACCGCCTGCCACTCTCATTCTGTGCAGTAGCAATCCACACCTTGAAAGCATCAAAGCACTCATCCTTTCCAGCCAGGAATGACACCTACGTCTTCCTCGACTTGTCATCAATGAATGTGACAAAGTACAACTTGCCGGACAAGGATTGTGATGGCATGGGACCACACAAATCAGAGTGAACGAGTGAGAGAAGCTCAGTCGCGCCTTTCCCTTCCCCCGTGAAAGGAGAGCGGGCTTGCTTCCCTTCAATGCAGCTCTCACAAGTCGATACACCAGGCTGCTTCACCCCCTTGAGCTCCAGGCCGCAGACCATCTGCTGCATGGAGATGATGGCGCCAAAGCCGAGGTGACCGAGCCAGCGGTGCCACAGGCCGATGCCGTGTTTTCCCTCTCTCGCTGCCAACGCTGAGTCAGCTTCCTTCTCCAATGCCATGTAGAGGTGGTAAAGACCGTCCTCCTTGTCTGCTTTTGCAAGCACACGCTCCGCACTTGCAGAGATGGTGCAACCACCATTCTCAAAGCGAACCTGCATGCCTTCGGAGATGAGAGATGAGACAAAGAGGAGGTTAGCTGCCAACCCCGGAACATGGAGCACCCCCTTCACACGACGTTCCACGTGCTTGCCCTCAACTGAAGCACAAAACACAATCTCACCCTCCCCAACCGCCATTTGCACATGGTTGTCCCCCATGTACACCCGACGAGGCTCAATGACGGTGTAGACAATGTGCCGCGTGGCTCCCGAGCTGATGATCCAGAACAGGGTGGTGTTGTCGGAGACGTACAGGACCCGGATGGTTGTTACGAATCCACTCTCCCAATCTGCGGCATTTGCGGAAGCGTCGGACTGTTTTCCCACTCCCACTCCAGCCGTAAGGTCCGCCTTCTTCTTCCGGCATTCGCGCACCCAATGGCCCGGCTTCTTGCAGTAGTGGCAGTTCCCCTTCTTCTTTCATCCTCCGCCGTTGCTCTTGGTTGATGTAGCACCACCCCCATGACCAAAGTTGGTGATGAGAGCGACGTCCAGTCCGCTTCCGCCCTCCTCTCCCTTGCGTCCCTCCTCCTCAAACAGCAAGCTCTCCTCCACATCATTGAGGGAGAGCTTGTCTCTGCACTGGTGCAGGGCAACAATGAGACGAGTGTAGCTGCTAGGAAGGCCAGAGAGGATGGTTAGCATGAGCACACGCTCCTTGAAAGGGTCCTCAATCGTAGCAAGCTGGTAAGAGAGAGACTTCACCATGTTGATGTAGTCAATCATGGATCCGGACTCATCCATCTTCACATTGTGAAAGCGACGACGCAGCTGCATGTTCATGAGGATTGACTTGGAAGCATAGGTGGAATCAAGATTTTTCCAAACCTCCTTTGGCGTGAGGATGCCACGGACAAGGAGTTGCTGCCGTTCGGCGAGGTGGAGGTAGATGGTTGCGAGGGCGCGGTCACGCTTCTCGCGATAGGTACGGGCCTCGACAGGGGATAGGGAGCTTTCTTCTGGTTCCTTCTCCTTCTCATCCACCTGGCTCTTGAGACCCTTCTCCATCAGCACCATCTTCATGTTGTTACTCCAGTTGAAGAAGTTCTTGCCTTCGAACTTGGCGATGTTGACGCCGGCCACCACAGAAGCGGATGTCGCCATGGTAGTGGAACGTTCAGCCCACAAACCGCTTTCTCACACAACAGGGTGCAGGGAATGCCTCAAGGATGAGACAAAGCCTTGTTCTAGCTCTGATACCACTGATGGAAACTGGGGCAGCCCTCAGGGAGGTGATCATGCTCACCAAGAGCCGCCTAGGCAAGACCAACTGTTTGTGAGAGGGAGTTGCAGGTTGCACAGACAGAAATTACGGAAGCAAATGTAGGTTTGCTGAGAATTTGAATGTCTAAATCAACTCTTGAGTGAGAAATTACATCATCACAGCTTTCTAACAAGCCCTTATATGCCTCATTTGGCTAAGGGAGCACTGAGATCCACTCTGTCAAAGCTCACCCTCTAGCACACTCCTAGCCTNGACGTGCTCCAGCCGTCTTTTCTCCTTGAAGGCCGCTCTCAGCCGTCCTGGCCAATAATCCTGCCGCCTTTTTGAGCTCAAAGTGCTCAGGTCGTCACTTGAACCCGACTCATGATCTCCAAACTTTGGAAATCCACATCTCACTCAAACGGACTCCGAATTGAGTTCCGTACAGTGCGTTAGAGCCTGTGAGACATCCTCTATACAACTGTTGTGCCAGATGAGTTTTATCGAGCAACCTATTTTTGTCACTTTCTGGCACTCTCATATCCATCAAATGAAGCTCGGGTATGTCGATACCAAGCTGAACCAGGCTGACATGCTTACAAAGCCACTAGGAAAGGATCTCCACCAGGTGGGAAGACAAGGTATTGGCATGGTCAATACATGTGATGACGAATGATGATGCTCACTGACGTAAGGTGCAAGGGAGAGATTTTTTGAATGTTTTTGCCCCTTGTTCCGTGTTGTAGGACATATGAGGAATTTTCTGCCCATTGTTGAGGTATGACCCCTGGATCCGTTGTAGTGTGCCTCAACTATGCTCCGTCTCTTGTGAGATATGACATGTGAGTACACCATGTGGGTGAGTGGTTACCTTGGCCGTCTTGTTCATTTGGCCAAGTGAGAGGTTATGAGTTCAATCCTGGCCCCATGCATACCTTGTTTTCTGTGGAAGCTTCCAAGAAAGAATGTCTGTAGCTTCTTGGACGTTACATGGTTGGTCTCTCACCTTGACACTAGGATGCTCATGTGTCAAGCCCACAGCGCAAGTCTATTGGTGATGTGGCTGGTTTAGGCCACTTCCAACGAATGTGCTTTTGAGTTCTAGGACTAGACAGACAGCTATAAAAGGAATTGCCTTGCATGCTGATCAATTAAGCCTTGCTTGATGCTCTTTTGTATATTGACAACTTGAGCTCTTCTTGAGATGTAGTGCTAAGGTGTTAGTACTCTTGAAAGTGAAGTGTAATCCTGATTAAGTTTGGGGTGCATGACACATGTCAACAAAGGAAGAAGGTGTAAAAACCTTTGTGAGATTCTCCAGTTTCGCGACTTCTCTGCCAGAGGCGGTTAGCTCAGTAGCTANACCCAATGGCCCGGCTTCTTGCAGTAGTGGCAGTTCCTGTTCTTCTTTCATCCTCCGCCGTTGCTCTTGGTTGATGTAGCACCACCCCCATGACCAAAGTTGGTGATGAGAGCGACGTCCAGTCCGCTTCCGCCCTCCTCTCCCTTGCGTCCCTCCTCCTCAAACAGCAAGCTCTCCTCCACATCATTGAGGGAGAGCTTGTCTCTGCACTGGTGCAGGGCAACAATGAGACGAGTGTAGCTGCTAGGAAGGCCAGAGAGGATGGTTAGCATGAGCACACGCTCCTTGAAAGGGTCCTCAATCGTAGCAAGCTGGTAAGAGAGAGACTTCACCATGTTGATGTAGTCAATCATGGATCCGGACTCATCCATCTTCACATTGTGAAAGCGACGACGCAGCTGCATGTTCATGAGGATTGACTTGGAAGCATAGGTGGAATCAAGATTTTTCCAAACCTCCTTTGGCGTGAGGATGCCACGGACGAGGAGTTGCTGCCGTTCGGCGAGGTGGAGGTAGATGGTTGCGAGGGCGCGGTCACACTTCTCGCGATAGGTACGGGCCTCGACAGGGGATAGGGAGCTTTCTTCTAGTTCCTTCTCCTTCTCATCCACCTGGCTCTTGAGACCCTTCTCCATCAGCACCATCTTCATGTTGTTACTCCAGTTGAAGAAGTTCTTGCCTTCGAACTTGGCGATGTTGACGCCGGCCACCACAGAAGCGGATGTCGCCATGGTAGTGCAACGTTCATCCCACAAACCGCTTTCTCACACAACAGGGTGCAGGGAATGCCTCAAGGATGAGACAAAGCCTTGTTCTAGCTCTGATACCACTGATGGAAACTGGGGCAGCCCTCAGGGAGGTGATCAGGCTCACCAAGAGCCGCCTAGGCAAGACCAACTGTTTGTGAGAGGGAGTTGCAGGTTGCACAGACAGAAATTACGGAAGCAAATGTAGGTTTGCTGAGAATTTGAATGTCTAAATCAACTCTTGAGTGAGAAATTACATCATCACAGCTTTCTAACAAGCCCTTATATGCCTCATTTGGCTAAGGGAGCACTGAGATCCACTCTGTCAAAGCTCACCCTCTAGCACACTCCTAGCCTAGCGGGATGAGCGGNATGAGGAATTTTCTGCCCATTGTTGAGGTATGACCCCTGGATCCGTTGTAGTGTGCCTCAACTATGCTCCGTCTCTTGTGAGATATGACATGTGAGTACACCATGTGGGTGAGTGGTTACCTTGGCCGTCTTGTTCATTTGGCCAAGTGAGAGGTTATGAGTTCAATCCTGGCCCCATGCATACCTTGTTTTCTGTGGAAGCTTCCAAGAAAGAATGTCTGTAGCTTCTTGGACGTTACATGGTTGGTCTCTCACCTTGACACTAGGATGCTCATGTGTCAAGCCCACAGCGCAAGTCTATTGGTGATGTGGCTGGTTTAGGCCACTTCCAACGAATGTGCTTTTGAGTTCTAGGACTAGACAGACAGCTATAAAAGGAATTGCCTTGCATGCTGATCAATTAAGCCTTGCTTGATGCTCTTTTGTATATTGACAACTTGAGCTCTTCTTGAGATGTAGTGCTAAGGTGTTAGTACTCTTGAAAGTGAAGTGTAATCCTGATTAAGTTTGGGGTGCATGACACATGTCAACAAAGGAAGAAGGTGTAAAAACCTTTGTGAGATTCTCCAGTTTCGCGACTTCTCTGCCAGAGGCGGTTAGCTCAGTAGCTAACAGATACATCTGCCTGTAGAACTCCTTCTTACTCGCAGTCCATGGCAGCTGCTTCTGCCACCTTGGAAAGAAAGGGTGGCTCTCGTTGTCTACACTTGCTGTCATTCACTTGGGGCCAAGGAAATTTTCTGAATGGGCCTCCCGAGATGCCAATTCCGGATGCTTGCCTATCCTGAACCCTTCTTAACCAGCCAGCTATGCAAGACTGCTCTGGCATTCTAGTGGTTCAATCTGGGCCATTCATGATTTTTGCACATCTACTCCTGCCCTGTGTATATTCACACCAGTACAAGAGGATGATGTGCCAAACCTTCCTTTCCTAACATGTGTGTCCAATGGTATTCATTTCACACACAGGATTTCTAGTGCGCTCCTTTAGTGCGCTCGCACTGAGCAAGAACAATTAAATTGAAGTGTACCTGCATAGTATTTTTACACACTGAAGTTGTCGTGTACTGACTCAAGGAGGTGATCAGGCTCGCAAAGAGCCGCTAGGCAGGACCAATTGTATGTGAGAGACAAGTTGCAGGTCGTAGAGACAAAACATACAGAAGTGTGTAAAGTTGTTGAGAGTGCAAATGGCTGCTTTGACTCCAGGATTTGAATCTAGATTAGTACAGCTTTCTAACAAGCTTAAGTACACCTGATCAAGTGCATGGAGCTGGAAGCACCACTCTGTCAAAGTTCACAACCTAGCACACTCCTAGCCTAGCTGGATGAGCGGCAGTCAGACAAGAGAATAACCATCCCTGCCATATGCAGAACCAAAAATCTTGGTGGGGACCTTCCTTGAAGTTCCCTGAAGGTCCTCCTGCCACCTTTCTACCTTGAAGGCCGCTCCAAGCCTCCCTGGCCAATAATTCTGGCTGTCATTGGCACTGGTAGTGCAGGAGCCGTCACTTGAACCTGACCCATTGCTCCCAAAACCTTCAGAATCCATATCTCCCTCAAACGGACTCCAAATCAAGTTCCGTAAAGTGCTACAGAACCAGGAAGACATCCTCTATGCATATTTTGCACCTGGTGATTTCTATCAAGCAACGAATCTATGGTCACGTTTTGGCACCCTACGTCCGTCAGTCACGTACTGGGTCTGAGATGTGTGTAATGCTGTACGAAAAAAGCACTGTCCTCATACACTTCACCCATGCACTGGACCACCTCCCCCCATAGGGGTGGGGATCTGATATTTCATATTAGATAAAATCATGCACTGGGTGCATAATCAGCGCATTTTTATATGGGAACCGGACGCATTGCCCTCATGCACTAGCCCATGCACTGGACCCGCCATGGGAGTGGTTGTCATAGGTCCCATACAAGACAATATCATGTACTGAGTGTATGACCAGTGTATCTTTGTATGAAAAAAGAGCACACTGCCCTCGTACACTATCCCCAGGCACTGGACCCCCTCCCATAGGGGTGGGGGTCCACCGTTTCATATAGGACGGATCGATGCACTGGCAGGGCTCAATTGCTTCATACAGGAGAAACTCACCCACCACAGGAACACAGTGAAATAACAGTGTATAAAGAGCCATCCATTAACCATACCTCTTTCCTAACCCAGTATAGCATGGATTAGAATCGAATCCAGTCTCACCCCTGAACCAACCTTGCACGTTAAAACACGTTTTGTAAATCATGTTTGCAAGTGGCATGTACACAATTATTCAGTTGGGCCTAATGTTGACACCCCATCCGCGCCGTCAACCACAGAGGCTTGTGCAAACAGGAAAGTAGGAGGCTGAATAAGATCCTAATCCATCCTGATCCAGCCACACCCATTGAGTGTCCTTTATAGACGTGACAGCTAGAAACGGCTGATCCATCTCTCTGTAGAATTCTAGAGCGGTGGAGTAGTTGACCTGAAAGCAGTTCAATTTGAAAATCTCTGAGATATTTATTTCAATCCTCCTGAAATGCGGTTGACATCATCCCAAATGTTGGAAGTGGAACACCACATGCTGGGCAATTAGCCAAGATGCCTTAAATGCATTGTCATAAACATCCATAAGGAAGTGCACGCTAAGAGACAAAGAAAACACAGAAGCACATAGAGAATCCTGTAGGCCATAGATGTAAGACTACCCTGTCCCTTTTTCTCACAGTTTCATATCATTTGTCTGTGCCCACATGCATTGCTATCATTTAGATGGTTCATGCCTTTGACATATTAGCATGGCTACTGGAAACTGTGCATTATATAATAGCTCAACCACTTCGTGGTACTCCCGTAATTTTCCTTCTTGGTGTCAAATGATGACCTCTGTGATTTACTTTGTATCCTCATTAACATGGACATTTGATGGCAGGGGTACCTTCTAATTAGGGAGTTCCTTTCTAGGGTCTTGGTAGAGGTGGTTGACATGGAAGAATTTGCATATGGCTACGATTTCTAATATGAAATGTGCAGCAATGATAGCCAAGTGCATCTCCAAAAGAAAAACAACCCTATCCACTTAAATTTGAGCTTTATGCAATCTTTCCCTCAAAGTAAGAGGGAAAATCATGTTCTCTCAACTAGCAACCATGTTCTATTTTGTAGCATAAAAATCAAGGTCAAGCATCTGATTCGTGTGTAAGATTTGATTGTGATTCTGTAAATGGAAGGCCATCAAGTGCGGAATATCAATGTCCTAGTGACTCTTGAATCCTCACAAAAACTGGGTGGGAAGCCATCTTTCTTAGTGACGTGTGATGGTGTGAGGGACACCATGGAGGCGGATGACATGGGTGAGGAATATCATTGCCATTCCCTATGGTGAAGGTGGTGATGATCCTGATTAATTTTGCTCTCATGGAAAATTTGTCAACAGGAACCTATGTTTGCCCAAGGGCTTGGTCATACCATTAGAAGCGAAAGGAAACCTGAGGATTCAGGTTTCTCTGCTAGAGGAACCCACAATTTCTCAATACTATCTTGCCATTTTTTTGCTCTCGTCAAAGTGTCTACTAAGTTTGGTCTTGTGGACCACCTTTTATGGCAACTGGCTGAGCATTTCTCACCATGATACCACATACATATGGTCATAGAAATTTTAGCAATACTTAGTAATGAGCAGAACCATCGTATTCCATAGAAACAAATAGTTAGTAGCAACGTGTAAAATGTGTTCACCCATTGGAGTCTCTCTCAATTTGTATGAAATTGTTCTCAAGTATCAAGCTCATTCATCAATCAAAAGAATCAACTGAGAGCCACATTTTATTTTCCAACAGTTGGAACATCTGTTGTTGAATTTGAACTTAAGGAACTGCTTCCATCAGGTGTGTCAATAGCTCGGACCTGGCTACCCTGAGGATCGTAAGGTTGTGGTGTATGCTTCAGCATATGCATCCTTGACATTCCAAGTGGCACCATCAATGCTTGTATGCATGAACAAGTGGACAGAAAGTTTTATCATACATCGTGTAGCTGATTTTGTGCCCAAAAAATCCCACAAAATATAAGAGTCTCTTGTCAAATTTTAGGAGCTTCAGGTACAGATGTGCTTTGTTGTGCACCCACGTAGCAACTGTCCCAGGCTTATTCTCACATTCTGCCTTGGCCGTTGTCTCTGGTCTTGCTCTTCACCATGGAATTTCTGTCAGCTGTGGCCTGGCCCTCGGCCCTTGTCTTTGCAGCAGCCTTTCCCTACATCCTCAACCTTTTCTGCGGCCCATCCCTATTTTTGACCTCCGCCATGGCCACTGCTCCAGTTGCGGCCTCTGTTTCTTCCCGTCACCTCAGCCATGACCACTGGTCCAGCCGTGAACCTCTTCACAGACATCAACCTCAATTGTTGGCCCCTTCTTCCACAGATAAATACAAAGAATCTCTTTTACGGCCTCTTTGGCTTTAAATCATTTTTTTCCCTTTTCACACCAAGGCTAATCATATTGGCTCCTCAAATTGCCATTCTGCTCCTGCTCATCCATTGGACCACCTGACCTTTTAATTTTATTCTTCCCTTGTGATCCTGTCATCACCACCATATCATCCTTTGGCCTACCCATCACAGGTATTGCAGCAAAGCTTGCCAAACCCATCGGCACCATGTATTGCCTCACTGAAGTCACCCTTTGAAATTCCTGGGTGGCATTGTTCAAGGCATGGACCAAGCAGAAACAGGTGTGGTGCTGCTACAACCCCAAGTCCTTGAAGCCCTACACAGCAGCATATGGAGTGTGTGCATTCAATCTCTTTTTTATCACCGTGCCACAAAATCACAACTTGCTGCTACACTGTGTCACAAACCATGAGAAAGAGGATGAAACACAGAGTGATGGGGCACTGACAGTGACAGAAATGACCAGGAGGATATGAAAGCAGTTCTGCTGAAAGCTGCACCATTGGAGGCCTTGGTGTAACTGAAAACTATTTTCGCATTGGCATCACAAGCGGGAAAATGACACAAGCATTGGGAGCTCCTGGATATTCTCATGCATCATGGGGCGACCGTGGTGTCACACTGGAGCCGTGATAGGCTACTGAACAACTTATGCGGCTGGGTAAGTCATTGCAACAGCACCGCCTTCATTTGCACAGCTGGGACCTTGCCACTCACCTGGCTGTCTTACTAGACCTGGAGTTTAAGAACGTCCTTGACCATCTGCATGACCATGAGCATGGGCTACATGTGTCCAATCAATTTCTAAATTTGATTTATGCGTATTTTCTCGCCAGAGATGACAACAGCTGCAACTACATTGGGGAACAGAAGACGTAGAACACTTCTACAGCAGCAGTGACCATCTGTTCCCACCACCGAAAACAACGTTCGCAACAAGGCTGGCGGAAAATCCAACTAATGCAAATGCCCAAATCCCATGGAAGACCAAGAAAAACGAGGTTTTCCACAAAGACCTGGACTCCAAGAGCAGATTCGGGCTGTGGGGGAATGCTGGGAGAGGAAGCAGGAGCAGAAGTTGTGAAAGATTCAGCAGCACATCCACTCTGATCTGTGGTGGCTGTCCCAGCATGGCGGTCGCATGAACGTCCTAGCTGTGGATAATTCTTCACCTGCTGATGTACAGAGGTGGGGGTGACTTGGGGCAGCACCAGCAGTGGCAAAAGCAGCATAAATGCCTAATGCTGCATCCAGACCACATATTCCACCTCACAGCGCCATCGATGCTGGACAAGATCCTGGAAATAACATCCTCCTTTAGTGCCTCCCCTACAAGATGGCTGATGTCCGCACAAAAATCGCCAACCAGAGTGGTGGGATTTAGACTTGAAAATTCAGCGGGATGGGATGTTTCCTCTGGATGATGGTGATAGGACCTGGGTTGAGAAATTGCAGCATGATGGGATGTATTGACTGTGGAAGAACTGGGGGGCTGAAAGGCCAGTATAATGTGAGATTGAAACTTCCCATTGTTGGCTGACCTCCACATGTAGAGAAACAGATGGGACGTGGGCAGTAGAATCAGGAACAACACATCATGTGAGATCACAAAATTAATAATTATGTATCCTGGGTCCTATTGGAATCATTCTGTCAGTCCGGAAGGGGTCGGAAGTGGAATTTGAGGTTGGGGGGAGGGGAGTGGGAACAGTACGATTGCAATTACCTATAAGAGTGGTCTTGTTTGACATATCTCTTTTACATGCCTGATATGCAGTTGATTCTTTTGTCCACTTCCTTGCTTGACCACTCTAGGATGCACATTGTACACATCTTTGGTGAACGACCATCTCACTGCACAAGAACAAATACCTTATCATATCCAGAGAAATCTTCAATAGGTTGTACCAAGATCATGCAGTATCCATCAATGCTTCTTCTGAGGCAAGTCCTTTTTTCTCCATACACTGTGTCTTGTACATGCTCAACTGATGGACCTCTGTCATTTTCATGTCAGCATTGCCGCACGCGCACTATGCTTCACACCATACCCGCTCATTGCCTGGACAAAATGACATTCACCACACCGTGTGGTAGAAACTGTTTGGCTTGTGCTTAGGGGAAAATCCACCATCTTTTCTTTTTGATTCAACTCATCAATCCGTCTGCCCACTGCAAATCTTCCAATATTAAATGCTCGGCCCTCTCTTGGTAGAAGCCATACAAGATAATGTGGAGTACTTCCTCACCCTCGTTCTATATTTCCCCAGGTTCACCCAGGTCTCTTTTCTCTGACAAAAGAGTGAGGTTGAGGACCCATGATGTGAGTGGATCGCTGTTTCTCCCTTTTCCACAGCAACAGTGCAAATAGATTCTAGCTGCATTCAGGTCAGATCAAGAGGGTGAATTCATGAATGCAGCAGCTCGGTACCTTCTGTCCCTGGGGTTCACAAGGCAACTCACTGTTCTCAAGATCCCCTCCAAAATGGGCTGGCTGAATGTTGAAACTGCACTATATGTGCCACATTCTGCACCATGTTGGTAGTAGAAGACATGTGTCCTTTTATCATTCCCAAAGCCATCAAGAAGAAGCAGTTCCTTACCTCAAGAATGTATATTTTCTTGGGGATGGCAGTTCAGTCCAAGGCATACAGATTCTGAGACCCTAAAGCCAAAAAATTGGCTGAGACACAAGAGGCCTGTTTTATGAGCACCTCATGTGTGCTCAGTAAAATTTGAAAAGCAGTAACCAACTTCCACCAACATTCACGGGTCCATCAGTCTTGGATCCTTCTTTCTTTTATTCTGCTACATTTCCAGCTGCTAATCCAAAATCTCTCAGCCCGTCCTTCTCCACGGGGTTCTCAGATCCCTACTCCAAACCCCTTACACATGAAAGCTGTAGGAATCTCAGAGATTGATCAGGCCAATACGAGCACAATAACAACCCCACTAAAAGTGATGGACCTGAGCCTCCCAGCTGGGGTGCTTCTTTTCTTTTTCAAGGACCTACACTTCCTGAGCCCACTCGAATGGGCTCTAGACAAGATTGGCCCACGTGACCTCCCTGATCTCTCAGATTCAGCATCAGAGTGAGAAGAAGCTGTCCCTGTACCATTCCTTGATGGCTATTCAAGGTCTCCTGGATGTTGAATCCAAGAGATTCATCCACTCTCTTGCAGTGGTCCTAGTTTTACCATGAACCCTTGCCACAAAGACGGTGTAGGAGTGCTCCTTCCTCAGGATTCCCACACAACTGATGCTGCAGCCTACGTGGAGACTGTCACACTCAAGAACATGAACAGCATTGCCTTCAGTTCCTCTACCCCTGATCCTCTCACCTTCAAGGAATCCCTTATGAATCTTGATGCTTCTGATTGGCTGGAAACGTGTCAGTCAGAAATGGATGCTCTTAAAGCCCACAGGTGCTACGACCTGGTGTATGGCCAGAACAGGAAAAAATCAGTGGATACCAAGTGTTTCCTCAAGTTTTCAAAGAAGAAATATGGGAACCCTGAGCACTGCAAAGCCCACCATACCGAAAAGACCTTTGATCACTTCCTGGGTCAGGACTTTCAGGGCACATTTGGCTCCTTCATCTAATATCCCACCAAGAGTTTCCTACTCAGGATGGTCTTTTACTGTGACTGGGAGTTGCACCAAATGGATTTCAATAAAGCTTCCCTCCGTGAAGTCCTTGACAGAGAAACATACGTGGGTCAGCCCCCAATGTTCAAGTAAAATAAAAAGAAGTGTGTGTCACATTCTCAGGAAAATATAAAGCCTCAAACAGGCACCTCGTTGTTAGCATGAGGAGATATCCAAAACCCTCTCCAATGGGCCTTTTTTATTAATTTCTTCAGACACTGCTGTCTTTGTCAGTAGAACCCCTTCATGCCTTTTCTACATGTTTGTCTATGCAGGTAACCTCTTCATCTCCTTACCTGTTCTACCAGCTGTCACTATGGTGAAGGATCTGTTTTCTGAAGTCACCGTACCAGATGAAAGATGTGGGAGATGTGGAACTCTTCCTAGCCATGCATTTTGAATGTTCTTGAGCCCATGGCACATTGCGATTACACCAGGAAAGCAAGTACATAGGCTGTCAGATAGGTATGCCACTGGCTTCAACAGAGTGCACAATGAATACACGCTAATGACCCCAGATGATCAATTCCAAGAAAACATATTGCTGCTGAGAATGGAGAGGCAGGGGCATCTCCAATGCTGTACCAGGCTCTTTTGTAATGCCTCATGTACCTTTCCATTACCACACTTCCTGATGTGTGTTACGCTGTGGAAATCCTAGCACAACAGGCACAATCACCCAGTGTTGGTCATCATGATTCCACAGCTCATGTCCTGCAGTATGTGATCAACAGCCCTAACTTTGTAATTGAGGTTTGGATCCAACTCGGTCCAGTTTTCAATGCAGAAGATTCAAGCTGGGAGGGCTTTGTTTTTCTTCTTGGTGCAACGGCAGTGTCATGGCACAGCAGAAAGCAAGAGTGTGTGGTAGCCACAAAATATAAGGCTGAATACATGGAATTGGGCTCTTCAACATCTGTGGCTGCATGATTACATATTTTTCTGAGGGAGCTGCTTGTACCCCTCATCCACATCCCCATCAAATGTGAAATTGTGATTGAACAAGCTATAGCCTGAAATGATAGTGTTTGCACAATTGCACGAAGCACATTCATTTAGAACATTAATTTGTCTGTGAGTTTCTTTATCATTGTGGATGTGTGCACAAAGAAGTGGCTGGCTGATTTCACGACCATTTTTCTGTCCGGCATGTTCTTTTTTCATGATGTGCATGGCATCGGCAGGACACAGTGCACATGCCTCTTCCTCCCTTGACACCTCACAAACCACGAGGGCCCACTAGTAACTTTCACATACTGAGAAATACTGTTCATGGGAGGGTGTTACATTGATTCCATTTGTGGTTGTGTTTCCATACATGTCTGATCAGGGACCAGGACACCGCTGAGTGTTTTTGGGAATAACGACATACAACAGATGAGTTGTGCCAAGTATGATGGACGCATGCTCCAGGTCCGATTCCGGCTGCAGCCACACTCCTGTCACCACAAGAGAGCTTGGGGCATGTTCTCCAAGACCTAAAAATATTCTCAACGGATTATTCTTGCGAGATCATTCCCTCTGCTCTAACTTAGCTTTAGGACCGTCTGCACTCCGAGTGGAGATGGTGCCTAGTACCCACTTGACAGTTCAGATTTTTATATTTATTTTTTTCTTCTCATTTTTTCCCAAGTTCTGGAGTGATCTTAGGCTTGACCTTGACCCTGAGCCTAGGTTGACCTGGAATATGCAGCCTGCAAGACATTGTCTCTGCTCCCTTGATAATTTTCATTCAGTTATCGACCGCTGACCGTGCCTCTGACCTTGCTTAATTCTTGATCTTATCATGGTTACACCATCTCCAACGCCTCCTCTTATAGCAATGCCCCTTATCACACATTGAACTTCATGCAACAATCTATGACAAAATCTTCCACTGGTATGAGTTTTCAGGCAATTACCCAATAGGCCTTCCGCATCTGCCAGTGTTTTTCATGCATGAAGGTGGGGTCCCCAATCTGCTTTTCCATGGAGAGGTTTTGGCAAAGGATCATCTGGAGGCTGAGAAGGTGCATCCACCAGGTCCAGAGGCTTCCAGGGGGTAGGTTAGCATTGATGACCTACACACAGCACCACTGAAAAAAAAATGACACTCACCCACAGCCTCGGCTTTCCATAGAGGTGGGCGAATACTCATGGGATCTAGATATGCTCTGCTCCCCCCTGCTCCAGCCTGATCACTCAGCCAAACTTCTCCCAGACCAGAATTTCAAGGGCGACACATTCTTTTGCGACTGTGAATTCCTGAATCTACAGGTTTCCCACCTGAGGCTTTGCTAGCCCACCTGCTCCCAGGAAGGCCAGCTGCCAAGTCCTGAGGAGAAGCTCCCGCCCACATTCCATAGCTCGTTGGTCAAGCCGACACATCCGAGCCGGCCTGGATCCCATAGTCCCCAGCCCAGGCAAGACGGCCTGCCTGCCACGGTGTTGAAATCTCTCCCCAAAGAGTGGAACATAATCCTTTTGCATGGGATGATGGTCTCCTAATTCAGAGGCTATCCACATTCACCCTGGCCGTTCCTTGCATCTAGTTGAGTACTAGCTGAGTCACTCACCACTACCAGATATTCCACATTCTCTCTGCACCAAATCAACTCCCAAGAGCAGGGCCACATACACAGTGTAATTTTTTGTCTCCTCTCCCTCCAGCAATTCCCACACCGAGGATACTAGGACCCTCAGAGGACAAAACAGAATTTCTCCAGTGCCACTCGTGTGTGCCCTGTCCAGCTCTACTGCACCTTCAAAGGATGCCCAATGTGGAGGAATGAAAAGGAATTAAAGGGGGGGGGGGGGGAGCTCATGGCCAGCATGGCCATCCCTGTGTGGCCATTTGTGCAGAGGGTTGAGAGGTGACAGTTGTGGGATGTTAATGGAGAATCAGAGAAGCACAGACGAGAAATTCTGGGATGCTGGTTGTAGTACGGGGTCTTATGGTGCCACTGCCAGAAGTGCCATCCCTGTCAGAGCTACACCCTCCTCACGCCTCACAATGGCCGGCCAGTCACATCTCCGCACATACTGCACACCCTCACTACTTCCTGGACCACATGAGCTCCAAGTCCTCCTCCGAATTCTGCCCCACTCTTGCCTTCAACCCAGTTTCATCTGTTTTATTCGATCTCTGTTCACAATAGCTGTCGCAACCGCTGCAACAGCTGCTACTGCTGTGGTGGTTTCTGCGACTGGAGTTGCTTCTCCTGCTGCTTCTACTGCTGTTGGTGCTGCTGCAATGGCTGCAGCTGCAGCTGCTGCTTTCACTGTTGCTTCTTCAGCTACCCTTTCTGCCACTGCAACTGTTGGGACTTCTTCTGTTACTTTTTTTGCTGTACCTGGTGGTCTCCCAGCATCAAACATCACAGGTTCCAAAAAATGGAGTCTCCACGCACTTTTGGTGGGAAGCAACCGAACTAGCAAGGGACCCTGCAGCCAAGATTTGCCAGGTTGAGGTCAAGGCTGTCTCCCATGTGGAATTCCAATGTATTCTCGTTTGGGTGGAGCTAAAACCAACCCAGCAGAAGGAAAATATTTGGCGCTATTCCTCTGGCTTATGCTACTTCCGTGGGGTCCTTCGAACCAGAATCCAATTATCAGGATCTCATGGGCAAGGTAAGGTCGGGTTTTGTTTCTCTATGGCAAAGGCCAAAACAATATATCCAGCCAGATCCCCCCCCCCCCCCCCCCCCCCCCCCCCCCCTCTTCGCCTCCAAAATCAAGACCACAACAGGATTCACATGTGCTTCTCTCCTTGCTTTCCTGCACAGATGTCCCCGGCTACTTCTGCTGCATATTTCAAGGATTCCCTTGATTCCTTTGGCCTTTCTCCCAAAAAGCTGCCCCTGTTTTCCATGCCGATGTGGCTCTTGCTGCTACAATATCTGCTGTTGTTTCTGTGGCTGTTGCTTCTGCTGCTGCTTTTGTAAAACAATTGGAAGCTGCTACTGTTGTTCCTGTGCTGCTACTGCAGCTGATGTTGCTGTTGCTGTTGCTGCTGCACATGCTCCTCCTCCTACTGCTACTGATTCTGGTGCTGTTGTTCCTGCGTCTGAATGATTCCCTGCCTTCTTCTAGTTTTCTTCTTCCTACGCAAGGGGCCCGAGGGCGACCCAAGAGGTGAAGCATCTGAAATGGCCAAGTCTACAGCCGGGTGCCTGGAGGCCGCTATAGGCCTTCCTCCTGCCACTCCTGCTGTTGTGGCACCTTGCTAGTGGGGCCGTGGCTCTCTAACTTGGCCAGGCACTCGATGATATCCATCCGCTGCTCCTCAACCAATTACATGAGGAATATCACGTCCCCATAGAGAGGGGATGAGTAGTCGTCACACCTGGTCCTCACCCCCCCCCTCCCCTCCCCCCTCCCCTCTTCTCCCCCCTGCGTGCAGCTTGATAGTGTTTGGCCAGCCAGATGGTGAAAGCAGAGTGCAACCTCTTGGAAAGGATCAACGTCATATCTATAGATGATGCAACAGTTTTCCCCTCCACTAACTAGCTCTGGAGGATCTCTTCTTTGAGCTCCTCCACTCCATGGATGTGGAACTCCACTTTCTGCCCCTTCTGCTGCAGTCAAGCTTGCCATCCCTGCTGCTGCTACCGTGTTTTTCAGCACCTCTCCTGTCCCTGCCCACAATTTCACTACTGCCACTGTTTGGTGCTGGTTATTTTCCATTATTTTCTCATGGAGAAACTCCAGCCCAAGCTCCTGGCTGGGATCAGCCATCTCCATCAACTCCTCTTTCTGGGTACAGGTTAAAACCAAGAGATATGTACTCTTGTGACAAAAAATGACTTGGGAAGCCTGCTGAATGACATTGCACACTCTGCATATCCTCCACTTCCCCGGAATTTTCTATCATGTTGATGTGGGCTTGCCGTAGCACATCTGTCAACCCCCCCCCACCCCCCCCCTCCCCCCCCNCCCCGCGGGAATGTTGTTGCTTTTCAATGGGCGAACTGATATTGAAATTTCTCTTTGTACCCCAACCACTGCCACTTGTCCATCCTCTCCCGTGACCATTCCTTCTGTCGCCCAGGTGTGGGGAAGTGTGATATGCCAGGCTGGTACTCTCCAGTGCGCCATGACCAAGTCAACAGAGCCATCAGGGTTCCAGGCCACAAATTCCCCTACACAGGGAAGAAGCTCATGGAAAAATTCCACACCCAGGCACTGAGTTGCAAGAGAATAAAACAGCAAAAGAAATAGCAGAAGCAGGAGCCCAAGCAACGGCACGAGCACAGGTTGTCTAGCTGGTGGTTGGAGGCTGCTGATGTCAGCACAATATATATATATATATATATATATATATATATATATATATGTACCATATCCACAAATTGTGTTTATAGAGTTATTTACACAAAAGCCTAATGGTAGTGGTATATCATGATACACATTTCATTCACAGCTATTTACAAAAATGTTAAATAAAATTAATGTCCTTCTCGTGAATAGGCACAGATCACTTTCATGGAGGCATTTGTTGTACATTTTGGTCCAAATTGATTTGTTTTAGGCTGGTTGGACAATGTTCACATTTTGCAACCTCAGATTTCTTTGAAAATGCATTTACAAGTAAACTTGCATGCACAAACCTGACTTAATCCAAGCGTTGCTCCATGTGAAAGTCTTATGCTTACACCAAATCCAATATCAAGGAGGTAATCAAGGAGGACGATACCGCCATCAAGAAGTGATCCATGAGTTTTTCTGATCATAGATGTGAACATGTGCAAACAGATGTGAACACATACATTGAATTTCAAATGTGCACAGATTTCCCCTCCTCTTATGCAACCCAGCCCCTGTCTTTCCGAAAAGGCAATTGTTTCACGTGTAGCACAAAACAGCCGCTCACAGAGTCATGGCTTTTTTTCTTGCCACCATCCAATTTTTTATCATATTCCTTGCCTCTATACAGTGGGGGCAAGGCTGGAGAATCAGGTGAATGGAGGGGAGGATGTGAGACAAGATTGGGCTATCTTGAGACTCCTTGTATGTGCTTGCTGCTGGCCATTGATTCTCTCATGCAATGAACCTGCATGTCACAGGTAAGTCACGAGCTGTACTGGAGTTGCATGGTGTACAATCCCACATGGAAGATTTTTATGTGGGAGATCAAAATCTAGGTGATGTATGGGCAGTGGAAGGGATTTAAATCATTATCCTGGAATCTTTCTACCGTACCCATGTCTGATCCTCCAACTCCAGTCTGTGGTTGAATGATTCCAGAAACGTTGACATGAGTAAGGCAAACCTTTTGCTTCAGCATCGGCCTGCGTTCAGTCAATTTTACATGAAAAGAGTACATTGCCTATGGTTTGCGATAGAGAGAGCATATTTCTATTTTTTTCCTCTTGCGCTCTGCTGGCCTTGGGAAACATCCTTGGAGCAGTGTACTGGAAGTGTCTTCCACATGGAATCTATAGCTTTCTCACAAGAAGCCCTTGTATTGGTAAGACATATTCATCCTGGAGCAAGAAACGTGTGAATGGACGGTAAAACAACGTTTTCATCATAAAATCTAAGCCATCAGAACCACGGCCTGAGTTCTAACTGCAAGGAACTTAATGTGTTGCGTTGAGACAATCTCTATGTCTGCAGCACCTCTATCCCCAGTTCCAATCTGGAAACCCCCTTTCTAGCTCCCGTGATGACTCATTTTCAAATGTAGGCATGGAAGAAATTACATTTCCATAGCGAGATTTTTTTTCTTGCGACTCCAGAGCTGTATCTCCATGGATTCCAAGGTTGATGAAACCAGATCCTCAGATGGCCTGCACATCTGCTGTGTCCTTCGCCCATCCCCCTCATGTAAACTCTAGCCATCTTCCCAGTGAGAAGTCTTACTTTGCCATCTGCCATACGGAAATTGGACTGCTGAGTGGTTGAAACCATGTTATTTCCTTACCCATTTGATCTGCTCGTCACGATTTTGTCCATTCAGTATCACGGACAGTCACTCCCACATTACGTACGCTTAATCTTTAGATACAGCTCACCATGATATTGCTGGCTATGGCACTCAATACCGATTCATACTCCATCATTTCCTGCAGTTTCTCCCATCAAAACGTCCATGGAAAACTTCATCCTGGCTACCTGTTTCCTGAAAGAGGAGCCTGCTAACCCAGATCCCATGACATGAGGAACGAATTCTGCGCTTCCGGCTTGTGTCTGTGCAACACTTTGGGATTACTTAACTTTCCATGAGGGGGTGAAGAATAGGCAGTTCACGAGTTTTGTGAGAATTCTTGCATCGCCAGATCCACATCCGTAATACGCGGCAACACACACTCAATTCACACAATTTGGTCCCATAAAGCAGCTGCACATCATGATTTTTCAAGGAAGATGGTAGACTCAAGACATAGTACTCATGGCCTCTGCCAAACTGTGGCTGATGGAGGAGAGACAGCGGTGCAAGATATGTGGGATACGGGCTGTATGTGGAACGTTTTCATTGAGAAGGATTTTGCATTCACTGCTATCTACTTGGATTGGCTGAAAGCAAAGTTCATGCATGCCAATATTGACACGCAACTTGTCTCACTTTCCACTTTGGTATGCAAAATCTACTGCTCCTATGTACATCTAGAGGCCCGTATCTGCTAGATTCCTGAAGGTTGCAAAGGGCACCTGTCCTTTGGGATGGATTGGTGGACCTTGTTGTTCTTTTATGCCACCTTGGCCACTGCTATAGCTAGTGGACAGGTTGGGCATGCACTGCTCCATTGGAGTAAGTCCACCAAATGTTGTTTGTGGTGCAAGTACAAGCAAGACACCAGCACTGTAGCGCAATAATAGCATGTTAGACATAGGGACACCAGTTCTTGCGATCGAGCCTTGATGTGAGCAGGAAGGTTTTTTGACCTTCCAGCATAGGGGAAGTTTCCTAGACATTTATCCATGCATGAGGAGAACATGCCACATGGCGGTCAGTGGATGCACCAATTGGCAAACTAATGAGGTGGTGTGATTGGCCACCCCCAAAAGTGCCACTACATACACACCTTAGATGCCAGGCCTAGGACTATGTGTACCAAGCCCATTCCTCATTCTAATTACACAATCTGGCCTTATATGCTCCTCACAGAGCTGTCCAACTAAGGAACAGTATAAAGAGGGCACTGGCTGGTCTAAGCCCCAGGAGTTAGTCTCTGAATAGCACCTTGCGCGAACGTGACCAAGTGTTAAGTGGACACATTTGCTAGCAAGTGATTTCCTAGGAGTTGCTCAGTGTGGAACCGTGATCCTGAGGGTGATATCGTCTCCTAGCTGCGATGCTAGGAGCAGACGGCAGGCCGGTTGACACAACCGGCCTACTTCGTTTGCCTCAGGCCGGTTGACATAACTCACCGAACAACAATCTGTACCCCATGAGGGGACAATATAGCAAGCACCGACAACATCTCCTTAGATACGAGGGGGTATCCATGTTAATTGCAAAGCTGGAAATTTTTTGTAGCCAGCCCCAAGGCTTCAAATGGAATCCTTAGAGCCTGAATACCCGGGCCTGTACCTTCGGAGGCAACAGGATGCAGAGGAAGAAAGAGAAGGGGGGGATCAATGCGAGGGTGAACCGTCAGACAAAGGTGGCCGGCAAGTACGAGTGGCTTGGGAGCTAGAGAACAGAGACGGCTTCCATTGAAGTATGGAGACCAAGGGGGGAGATGAGGTTAAAGAATGGAAACTAAGGGTAGTGAGGAAAAATCTGGTTTGAGGACTCGGGACACAGATGGTGAGAAGCCTGGGGGCACAGAGGAGGGCGGAGTCAATCTGAACCATGCTCGCATGAGAGACAAGGGGAATAGCGCCCGATGGGGTTGTGACAGACAGGATTGCAACCAAGGGCATCCTAGATGAGGGGGTGTGCTTGGAAGCCAGGAGGACAAGTTGACTGAAAGAGGGATCAGAGTGTACAAGGGGCTCAATGAGAATGAATGGGTTGGATGGTTCAGAAGAGTCTGAGGTTGAAAATGAATGGTTGCTAGATGGATCAGAGTGTACAAGGGGCTCAATGAGACCAGGAGGTCCAGGTGCGCGTCTCCCCCTGTCAGAGAAAAACCTAGGGATAATATCCTGAAGACAAGAGGGATGGGTAAGGCAAGACAAGGTCAGAAAATGATCAAGGCCGCAGAAGGAATGTCCAAAGAAGAGATCTTTGTGGAATTTGATGGCACAGATGTGCTCGGGATCTCAGAAGACCAAGCCTTGGACATCGAGAAAACTGAAAGGAAGGTGCAACTGCCTGGTAGGGGATGACTAGTGGGCATCCTTAGGGATCTAGACAGAGAAGTACAGCCCCAGAAATGGGCAAGATGGATATCAGCATGCTGGCTGTCTAAGATTCTGAAGGGGGTGACCTGGCAAGGAAGTAAACCATGAGGGACCTGGTTCCAGCTGGGACAGAAGAAGCCCCAGACTCAGTAAGAAGGGTATGAACGCTGTTAGCTAGGGTGCAGTACCAGCACTCAGATATCCCATTCTCCTCGGGTGTGTATGGAGAACTTGGCTCCATGTTTACCCTTGGGCCTGACCAAGAAAAAAAGGTGGGGCTGAAAATTTATCTCCCACGATCAGAACAACAGACCCAAAGCATCCGAAGGCAGAGAAAGCATAGAGAAGGAGGCAGCACGTACATGGTGTAAGGAGGTTCTGGGATATATGGGGTAAAATCCCTTAGTGTTACTGTCACCTGCTGGTTGAGCGGGCGCGTACCATCCTGTTGACCTTGCATGAAGAGTGTGACAGGCCCCTTTCTGAGCCCAGTGTTCGATGAAATAATTCACAGCAGTAGCCATGGGGATTCTGCCTCCATTCTGTCACGAGAGCCTGGCAAGCCAGAACATGGCATCAGGAAGAGGACATTCAGCACTACTTATCCACTGAGGGACGGAGTTCCTTGATGGAGATTCTGGCGCACTGTTTCCAAAGAACTTCACAGAGGCACCATTGGATTATGACCACACCACATGGCCACAAAAGACACACATGATTTAACTTGGCAGTGAGCACATTGTGGAAGAAACCATGATGAAGTAGAGAAACATATCTCAAGACACAACCGCTTGTCATGCTCATAGCAGTGTCAGGTGGCAACACCTCCAAGGGGATTGGAAAATACGTGACAGCAGATTATGCATGTGTTCATGTGAACGCATGCATAATCTGCTGTGATTCTGTTAGCAGAATCTGAAGAGCATGATTATGGTATCTGAAGAGTATGCATATTTTGGTCAGATACCTTCATGAAGAAATAAAATTATACTCTTCCCAGTGCACTCTAGGGACATGTATGTCATATGATTTGCCACAGATACAATATATACATACACATACATACATACACATATATATATATATATATATGTACAAATCTATGTCACATAAAATACTGTAGAAAATTATTGAACACAATTTCAAATATGTCCATGAAATCACGAGAGGAAAAAATCATAACGCTCTGAGATTGCATAGTTTGGCAGAGTTTCATTCACAATCCATAGGCGAGAGGTTGGTGGGATTGTGCCTCGAGAGGGATCGGGGCAGGTGCAGTGAGGCTGAACAGCCGGGGTGGTCGGTGCGGGCGGTGTCCTTGTTTGCGCAGCAGCTCTCCGTTGCTGGGATTCAGCAGCAGTGCCATGTTCTTTGTGACTTTGGCTTGTAGCGTGGGGGACTGGACCCGGCTCTGGGCAGTGTCACGCCTGTTAAGCTTCCTCGGCCGTGGCCCCTTGGCCCTGTTACGCTGTCTGACCTTTGCTACACTGTGCCGTTGGACGGCGAGGAGAGTCTCCTCAGTCCTTGATGCTTGTTTCCTTGCTTTTCCTCTCCACCTTCTTGTGCCATGGGTGGCAGCGTTCGGATGCTTTCATGCCCCGATGTTGTGCCGATCAGGGGCAGCGTTTGCATGTTCCTTCTCATTAATAAACATTTTACCCATAAAAAGAAAATTGAGCACCTCAGAGGATACTTCTAATCCATGTGCTCATTTATTATATTGAAATCCGCATATTGAAAACATGACATGGACCCAATCAACCAGGTGGCAACCGAAAGGACATGCAACAAGACAAAGCCAGCCATTGTTTCTGTTGTAAAAAAGAGCAGCAACAATGAATAGGCCAGACCTTGTTCCAAACGTCCCATTGTTTCACAAGGTTGCAAAAAAAAACGCAAAGAAAATAACATAGACCACTAACAAAGACTGAAACAAGTGTGCTTTGCACTTGGACAGATAATT